>JAOXYD010076805.1:0-12453 GCA_028565735.1 Pinacopodium congolense
ATATTTAAACAATAAAATAAGATTGAAATGACATTAAAAAGCATATGAAAATTTAATAAATTTCAATCTTATCAATAGTTAAGGTGAGTCCAGGGTTAAATCTATAGGGACTGGTATTATTAGTGAGTTTCTATCTAAATTATCTAGTTTAACAAGATGCAAAAAGGTTGATTTGTTTAATAATGAAAATTTAATAAAAAATACAAGTAAATTGCTTAAACAAACTCACAAAAGATAACATAAATGATGAATTTAGGATTTAGGGGATTAATCCCTCTAGGATGTGTACGTATGCATAGTTTGTCTTAATTAAACTTAATTTCTAAATTTATTAGAATGTATATTCCCTAATGTAAATTACACACTCTCTCGAGTTATGCAAGCCTATTCAAGTTAATAAATTAGACGAAAATTTTCTCTATCCCTCTCTATTGATTAAATGTATTATCTCGTTCTGTGGAACATATTATTTTGGCTAAGCTTACACCTAATACGAACATCTTATGTAAACCTATCTCTAGGTCTCCATACAAGATATATCATTTATGGAGTGATTCTAAAGTAAGCAATGATATGATATTTTAATCGAACATATGCAGTGAGCTTTCAATTAAGCATATACAAATCATAATATTGATATCGGCATTTGCGTTCGCATAACATTCGATAAATAATGTTGCTAAATCTATAAACAATCCTAATATAAAATCTGAAAATTCAAGATTAAATCAAGAAAAAACAATAAATACTATATCTTAGAGTTCATAAAATCCCAAATCCTACTGAAAAGTTAGTTCATAGTCATAGTTTGAATCACAATAACAATCAATAAAGAGAAAGAGAAAGAAAGGCTTATGTTGATTTAATCTTGCTCCTAGATTTTTCAATGATGGTTGATAAGAATTCCTTATCTTGAATCTTTAATTCTTGTGTTCAGAATCTTTCTTTTCCTTTAAAATTGAATAGAGATCCTTTGGAGATGGTCTAAGACCTCAAAAACCTTTCTCAGTGGCTCCTTATGGTGTTTTGAGGTAGGAGAGCTTAAGAAAACAACCCTAGAATGGTTTTTAAAAAGGTGCTCCATACAGGACCCATGACTTAGACCCATGGTTATGGTCTTACCCGTGATGTCCTCTGCTAGGATATCATAAGCATGGGTTTAGTACTTGGGTCCTGGCCTAGGTCGTGGGTCTCTTGACAACTTCTTCCTTTTTTCACTTCTTCTACTCCAACTTCTTCTTTACACCTTTAATAGCCATGAAATTTGATATGAAAGCTCCTAACATGATGATATTGCACCCTTTAAAATTTCATACCAATCTTAGCTCAAGAAATGTGCCTAATACATCATCAAACCACCTATACTACAAATGGTGCTTGATTGAGCTTATCTTTTTCTTCTCTTGATATATCCTTCATGGCTTGTCATATGGCTTTGAAAATTAGTGTCGAGCTTTATAATATGATGCTCTAAGTCCTCTAATTGATTCCACACCTCTTTTAGTTTCAAAAGTGCCTTAAACTACTTACCAAATCCTACAAAACACAAAGAATAATCCAAAACAACTTTAGTAGCATCTTTTTTCATAAATAAGAGAAATATGCACCTAAATCATATACAAATATCCCTCAAACCTGAGATAATCATTACAATATCAAATATCCCATACTTAAGTTGTTGTTTGTCCTCAAGCAATGACTTAAACATCCACTCAAAATGAAATCAATCAAGGGTTCAGGAATAATTGAGTACAAATAAAAATCAATCAATGCTCTTGAATTAGTTTACATATCACAGTTATTTTCATGACAAAAAATTGGTTAAAATACATGCATTCACACAGTTAGTAATTAGGCAATTTTCAATGCACAATATCAAACATCTATGTAGTTCTATATGGATCATTATGTAATCTTGTTCAAGGAGATCATTACTAAGAAAAAGTATAAACTCAACTTATAATTTTTAGAGCAATTTAGGTTTTCATCTTTTTTTTACATGAGGGCAATCATTTTGTTATGAATTTCCCCCAATTACTCAACTCAGTTACTCTTTTTTAGCTTGTTTTTAATTTCATCTAATCTTTTTACTTGAAGATGAACAATTAGATTACAACTGCAAATGACTACTAGCTCCAGTCATACATTTTAACCTTTTATTGATATAAAGCCAATGGAGTAAGTGTTTGGTCTCTTAATTTAAAAACAAATATGCTCTTTATTCATTAAAAGCACATCCTATTCCAAATTCACACAATATTCCATATGCACCCACATTCAATAGTTGATATTGACCATTGAAAGTGCCTAACATCATAAGCAAATTACACAAAAACAAAAGAAGAAAATAAAAAAAAACATAATTGGGATAGAAATAGATAAAGAACTATTTAATACTTACCTCATCAAGAACATTGATGAAATTAAAACACTAAAATTAAAAAAACATGATCTCTTAATCTTAATCATTAAGAATAGAGCATTCAAGTCATTATCGTTAGACTCTTATCAACTTAGGTACAGATATAAGTGATAAACTTTATCATATTTAACTTTCCCTACAGTTAAACTAAATTGATCTTAATTTTGAGAACTTAAAACATATGAAGTACATGTAAAGTGAGAGAAGGTAAGTAAAATGACACTTCCTTAGATAATGAAGTTTATTGCAAGGCATAATGATGAGAGCTTAAAGTTGCATCTTGTTGTTGGTTGGTTTAATACTTAATAAGCTTAGACAATTTAATCAATTAACATTCAATTCAAATTCAATTTAAAACCAACAATACGATAGTGTACCGATCAACAAGTAATATAATAGAGCACTTTTATGACTCAAAGCATCGAACCCATAAGGAATAGGGTGACTAATAAGGCAATCGGATTACAATTATCTAAAGAGCTTAGCATTACTTAAATAAAAGGGTTAGAATTGCTAAATTAAGTTAAAAAAACTAAGCTAATTTAAAAGCTTCCAAACGTTGCTTTGAATTCCAAATTGATTAAGAATGACCAAATTGACTAATTAGCTAGGACTTAGGCTTAAATGACTTAATTGAGTTATGAAAAGGGTTGGAACGCCTAATCTAAGGTATTCACAAACTCAAAACATTGCTATGGTTAAGTCAATGCCTTATCTCTAACCATCCTAAGTTGAAGTTTGATTATTCATTCAATTAATAGGTGTTAGGCTTAAAGTTCAAGAAGTTCTGATCCTAAATTCCATATTTAAGATTAGTACTCTCATGATTAACTAAAGCAGATTTCTTAGATGCTTGATTTAAACCCTATTGTTTACTAAATTTTACAATGATTAAAGTGGATTTTTTGGATCTTTAATCATCTTTTATCTTATCTTAAGTGATCAAATAAAGAAAAGCCTTAGGATCTCAAATAAACAAAGATTAACATCCAAATATGTGTTTAAAACTCAACTAAAGAATTAAAGAACCTATCCTTAGAAAGAAATTAGATTAAATCATCATACATAAATAAGAAATTTTATATTTAACATTGAACAACATGTTCTTGAACATATATTAACAAAGGGAGTGAAATAAGTGAAAGTAGGATTTAGATTTTACCAAATATTGATCCATATAGATAAATAACCTTCAATCAACTTAATGAACTTCTAGTATCCTTAACAATAACTTGAAATTACAAAGAATAAGGCTAGAAAATAAAAATAAAAAGAAAATTAACTAAGTTAAATCTAGATTTTGGTAGCCTAAATCTAGTATATCATGCACAAAATTGGGTTCTTTGACTCTATATATGTCTCCACTGCAAGTGGTAAGTAAGCGGACAAGTTGTCGCCAATCGGAATTGAAGCAATAGTTAAAAATGTCTCAACTGCTACTTAAATAGCACTTGAAGAATAGTTAAATGACGACGTTTAAATATCATGTTTAACTCCAAATGTTGACTTAAACACCAATATATTAGGTTTAAATGTGGGCTAGCTTAGAGACCCACATTTGGCTCTTGTTCGACTATATTTTTTTTATTCTTTTGCTTAATTTTCACTTTAATTTGATTTTAATCTACAATTTGAAGATTCCAAGACATAAATCAAACATTTTAATATAAAAATAGGGGTAAATTTACATCAAAATATTAAGAAAAATCATATGAAATGAATCCCTATCACACTTATATAATCGAAGGTAAAGATCCAAAGCTTACGATTGGTGACTTGAAGAATAATGCAAAAGCACAAGCTAGCCGAAATATTATAATAAGACAACTCTAAACAAAAATACCAAACACTAATAAAAGAAATAAAGTCCTACAAATCAACTAACTTCAACGAAATGAAAACAACAAGAAAATAAAATCGAAACCAAAAAATTATCTAAAAAGAAAAAAATTGATTTGCCTAGGATCCATAGCTCACTTCAATTTATTACTGCCACCACTCCTGTTGCTTCTCCCATCTCTGTTGCTGGACCCACTGATCCTTTTACCTTAGACGTTGTAACTCCTCCTATCTCTCCTGCTATAATTGTTGATACTCATCTCATTTGATGTCACTGGTTGCTTGATAGTTTCTCATCTCGGGGCATAGAGCCTCCACCTGAGCATTGAGTTAATCAAAATTCATGGCAATAGGTGGTAAAGTATTTGAGGAAGGTCCAACTCTAGTCTCATCATCCTCCTCCTCATCTAAATCATCACTATCTTCCAACTCTTCACTCGTATCCCTTTCATCAGGGTTAAGATGGGCACTTTTAAGTTGGAGATGACCATGTCTACGTGTGGCTAACCCCATTAAAATCTATATTATTACATCTAGAGGTTTTATAGGGATTAATTCTCTAAAATTTTCTCTGTGCATCTTTAACCCCAAACTTCTAACTATTTAGGTGACATATGAAGAACCTGATAGGGTACCTGTCTGTTTATGACTATGGAATAGAGGGATTAGGTTTAAAATAATGTGGAGAGTTCCTTGGAGGATTGGACAATGGGTTTTAGTAGTTTTGGTTTTTCTCACCATGAAATGTTATGATGATTTCTCCAATCAAGATTATAAGTATTTGAAAATAGATCTCCTTTTTGCCTATTAAAATTTCCAAGTATTGGGCCTGTTCAGGCCCTTAGACAAAGAGATTTCGTACTTGACAATCTAGAGATGAATGGGAAGCACTGCCACAACTCTCACAGGTTATAAGACCTCGAAACGAACTACTACCAACTTTCCTTTATAAGTTCTACAATTTCTTACTAAAGACCATTATTTGAGCTTTTAATGCTGTGATATCATTAATGGCATGACATCTTAATGGCTTCCTAGGATTTCTCTCAGAATTATATTGAAAGCTATTGGTTTTCATTTCCTTGATTAACCTTAAAGCTTCATCTGTAATTTTTCTCATTAAGTTTCCTCTTGTTGCTGCATCTGTCATGCGATAAGTGGATGGTACGAGTCCATTATAATAAAATATCAACTCGATCACAAGTAATGAATCCATGACTTAGGCATTTGGAAAGCATTTCCCTATATCTTTTCCAAGCTTAATATAAACTATAATTTTCATACTTATAAGAGGAATAAATTTGATTTTCCAATTTTGCAATCTTAGTAGGTGGAAAAAATTTTGTCAAAAACAAATTCATTAGTTCATTCTACGTTGCGATAAAACTAGGCTAAAAAGTATTCAATCAAGCCTTAGCTTTATTCCTTGAGCTTGATTGCATCATCAAACACACTTTGGCTTCTAAAGAGATCGTACACATCTATAAAATTTTGCAAATGATCATTAGGATCCTATAAAGAAGAACCACCAAACTAAGAAGATCTAATCATAGAAAGAATTCTATGTGGAATATTAAAATCAATAGAATATATCCTAGGTTTAACAATGCTAGCCATAGGCCTAGTTCTATTTCCTAAGGTCAATTCCATCATAATATATTCTCTATTTTGTTCTTAAGGTGCAACAACTAAATTCTCCTAATTTTCCATATCTAAAGGATTTGTTTCTATGTGACTTTTACTAGTTGATGTGCTAAGATGAGATTCTTTCTTGTGTTTACAAATGGTCTGCTCAAGTTTAGGATCAAAGTTAAGCTTTTTAGGCTTTTGGCCTTGAGTTTGCATGTAAGATCGAAAGCTAATAAAATAAAAACAAGCTACTAATTAACAAAAACACACAATAAAAAGTAAAGCAACTTTAGATATAAACAAACAAAGAACTTTAAAGAAATATAAATATTATAAACAAACTCTAGAATAACTGACATGAATGTATTCCTAGTATTCCAATTATGTTATGATTCTCTGGCAATGACGCCAAAAACTTGTTGGGTTGGTTGTGTATTAAGGTCAAATTATTTAATTTAATTATCAATTTAAGCGATTGAAGCACACACTTTTTTAAAATACATAAAATCAACTACTCGACAAGTATACCAGTCACTAGCAATAAATGGAGTATTTTAGACTCCAATTATCATTCCACAAGGAAGTAACTTATGCAAGGACTCAGGCAACTAGATTACAATTATCTAGAGATATCAAATTGAATGATTGAATTAGCAAAAATCACAAAATTTAACTTAGGATTTCCAATTACATAAAGAAGGCTAACTTGGAATCTAAGGAGTGCTTAATAATTAAATGGCTAAGGAATTAGTTTTCAATGATCTAGATGAATTAATTAAGGATTAGGGGGCTTATCTTAGGGCAAATTCACTAAATCAAGGCAAGGTTATGGCCAAATCAGTGTCTTTTCTCTAACTTTCCTAGTTTATGGTTTGATCCAACTATAAATCTAAAAAGTAGGCTTAAGTTTAAGAAGCTTAACCTAAAAATTCCTATTATCAAATTAAAACCCTCATGATTAACCAATCAATGATCATATATTGATTAGAACCAAGTTGCTAATTGATTTTTCCAATAGATTAAATGATTGGTCCTATACTTAATCATTTTTCACCTTCAACTTATCTTAAATTGATCATTTACTAACTATTTCTTAGTAAAAAATTAACTAATCCACTTTTTTGAATCAAGAAA
Organism: Pinacopodium congolense; assembly: GCA_028565735.1. Taxonomy (NCBI): domain Eukaryota; kingdom Viridiplantae; phylum Streptophyta; class Magnoliopsida; order Malpighiales; family Erythroxylaceae; genus Pinacopodium; species Pinacopodium congolense. The sequence goes on from JAOXYD010076805.1 coordinate 7,025, forward strand.
TAAAGCATACTCATCATATTCATCATGATCTTAAAGAAATAAGCAAAAAAAGTGGATTTTTGAATAAAATTGTTTTTTGGAATGCACCATAAATAGCTATAAACCCGTATATAGGTCTAATTCACGTGTCTAAGTTGTTAAATATTCAAAAAAACAAGCTAAATATGCAAAATAAAATGAGCAAACATGAAGAACAAAAGAAAAGAGCCCTCTACTTTAAGAGAATATGAATTTGTTGGATATGTTTCTTTCTGTTCTCTCTCTTGTTTTTGGCTTCAGATGATCAATAAATATGTCAGTTGCAAGTTAGAGGCAACTTGTACAAGTTGTAGCTATTAGGAGGAGGAAATCCAGTTAGAAAAGTTGTGACAGGTACTTAAACTATGTTTGAATTAGAGTTAAATGGTGTCGATATACCTCCACCATTTTAAGTCTTCAAATTCAGCAAAACGACGAGTGTTCATACTTAAATGGACAGTTCAGCAAGGCTATCATTTTACTCATGATTTCTAATTTTCAGCAAAATTTTCACTAAAATTTTCACTTGTTAAGCTTCCAACTGTAATATAAACATGTCTAGAAGTAATTCACCCAATTTTAAATCAATTTGAGAGCAATATACCTTATATTGGGATTAAAATCACATGAAAATGCAATAAACTCATAAGCTGACAACTTTGCCATACTTAGACATTTGCTTTTCCTCAAGCAAATCAATAAATCAATCATCAATTGCAAAATAGCCTATAAGCATAGGAAGACTTGTCCAAGCTATTAAACAATTGGAAAGGTCTCCTTAGGATTTTAAGCGTAATGAACCTAAAAGATGTAATTAAGAATATTAAGTCATAAATAACCTTAAATTACTTCATGTTTTATCAAATTCAACCTAATTCACAACATCAAATTCCATATGAAAAATAAATAGTGCTAATGCAAGATGTATCATCTTTTAAACAACCATTCCTCCTTTGTGCTTTTAAAACAAAACACAAGCAAAAAATGTGAACATTTTGAGGCTTGGTTGAGAAATCACTTAATCTTTTTACACGAAGGTAAAAATTTTGTCTTAAACACCCGCAATTACTCAATTGAGTCACATCACATTAACTGGATACTAGCATCACTCTTTAACTTCAACCAATTAGTTCAAAGCCAGTTGAGTGAATAAACTAGTTCACTTATTAACATTTTACTTTCTTTTCTTATTCTATTTTTTATACATTTAAACAGGATGATGTTGCAGTTTAAATGAAAGCACTTTTTGTTTTAGAACTATACATTTTAAACATGGAATCTAATATTGACCATAAAATATCATAATATAGAACATGAAATAATTTAACACCATTTGAACTTCAATATTCCTAATAAATCATGTGACATCTAAAAGGGGCATAATAAATGAAAATAAAAGGAAAAATCTATAATGATAATGCATCAAAATCAAAATTGTTTTCCATAAATTATAGATTATTTTGAAAAAGATGATAAATTGACATGATTTAAGACAAGAAAAACATAAGTGTGATAACAACCTAAATAATTATATCCCTTCCCCATGCTTAAGTTTAACATTAGTTCCCAATCAATGTTCATAAATCAACAATAAAGCATAAAAATGAGGGAAAAGAAATAGAAAGCACTCGAATAAAAATATAATATGGATATCACTCCATTGGAATGCATCAACGTTTTGATATTGCACTTGAAAAAGATCAAAGAAAAATGAAAGCATCGGAGGTATAATAAACTGAAGCCATGTTCCATAAAAGATAAGATCAAGAAGAATCTAGGGGTAATAAAATAGAAATAAAAGGAAAGAAAACAAAACTAAAGAAAGCACCCCATACTATTTGAACATATAAAACTAAACAAAACACACACAAAACAATAATAAACTAAAAGAAATAAGGCTTAGATCAGTGACGATCGTAAAGAGTGAAAGTATTTGCAAAATCTTTAACTATTTTAGGAAGATAAAGCTTGACTCTGTGCCCATTAACCTTAAATGTAGATTGGCCATTTGTAACCTCAAAAGCACCAAAAGGATAGGCTTTAATCATATCATAAGGACTAAACCATCTTGATTTCAACTTTCTATGAAAGAGTCTTAACCTCGAGTTATAAATATTGGGTTTGTTATGGCATTAAGAGGGGGTGAATTAGAGTTTAGAAATTCTTATATAAATATAGTAACTAATGAATGTGGAAGTTTAAGCAAATTCACCCAATCAGATAGGATGTAATAATATAAATAAGGAAAAATAAAAGACTACATAAAGAAAGAAGCACACCGTGATTTATTCTAGTTCGAAGCTATCCACTTACTCCTAATCCAATTCCCAACTCCGCTGTTGAGATTTCATTCTTATTGCACTTCTAACAAAAATACAGTGATTGAAACAATCCCTTTTGCATGCTAAAGCAGAACCTTTTATTCAATTCTTTTTCCTAAGCTCAAGAATAAACTTTCAAGTTCACTCGATAATAATACACCAAAAAATTCCTTAACTTGATTTCACTTGGTGAATAAAAAAAGGCCTTTTAATAGAGTGATGAAAAAAAGAAAAACATGTAAAGAGCCTTCACACAAATCAAAACTCAAGAGTAAAAGGTTAATACTCAAAAAGAGATTAACACGAACACTTGATAGAATAGTGAGCAAAAGACTTCCAAACATTAAACCTCAATAAATGTTTTGTAAGACTCTTACAAACTCTTGTGTATTCTTACTTTTTCAGTGTAAAAAGAACTATCTTACACAACAAAGGGACACTTTATTTATACTTGAATTTTTTTACTTATCCATTGTACAATGATATTATTACCATTGTTCAACAAGCAAAAAGTAACATTCTAACAATTAAAGCTTTTGTCCGTTGAACAATCTCGCAAGACATCTGCTTATCCACAACATTCTCTATATTCAGTTAACCAATGTGTTGGTTTAGTCGACCAATAGACATTCGTCTTATAATTCAGTTGACCAACCCAAGTCATTTGGTCGATTGATAGATCTTCATCTTTCATTTGGTCGGCTGATTCGAATCATTTGGTCGACTGATCTAGCTCATTTGATCGACTGACCTAAAAATAAAATTCCAATGAGAGATGTATTCATAATTCTTTTCCTAATGTCATATTAATCAACTTATACTTTCCAAACATCAATATAAAACATTAAGAGGAACACAGATCAAACAAAAAAGCCTCTTGATTATGTACCTATATACATGTTCTAAGAATGTATGCATGAATGCCCAATTTATAGGCTTCTTAATAAAATACCAAAATAAAACCAAGTAGGATTTACATTTAAACATATATAAGCTTATTTATTTAATCTTAATTCTTCTTGTGGTTCTTCATTTCCAACCTTTAAGATTCTTTGATTGATTGTCTTGAGCTTTATAGAACCTATCTTTTAAACATACTAAAAAAAATATTAACAATATAGTTTATTTTTTTCATTACCAAAAAAAAGTGGAACTGTCCTTGGTTCAACAATCTCCCTATTTTTGGTGATGAAAAACCTAAGTAATAAAACACGATCAAGTATAAGGCAATAAAACATAATAAAGTGTAAGACTCCCTTTAAATATTGGAAAATCAATGCGTAACAATTATTATCATTTTTTCAATCATATGATTAAACCTCAACATCATCATATCAAATAGTTAACTTAACATTATCATATTAAATAGTTAACTCAACATTATCATATCAAATAGTTAACTCCCCCTCAAGTTATGAATAATCATATCACATGCTCACGCTTCTCATATCACATATTTAACTCCACCTCAATTATATCACATATTTAACTCCCTCTCAATATGTTACAAATAATCTCATCATCTATGGCACATACTTCTCCCCCTTTTTGGAATCACGAAAAGGGTTGTCACATAACCATACATGCAAACTTCAATCAATATGCAAAATAAAAGGAGTCAACGTCATAAATATTCAAAGAGTGTTATACAGAAAAAGAAAGAAATACATCAAAAGACACATCCTCTAAGAATCTAAGGGAGGATGAGGAGGAAGTCAATAGAGGATCTCTCAAAATAAGGAGTTGTATTCTCAAAGTAAGATGGTGTGCTCATCGAAACAACTCCTCAATTGGTCCATCTTGTGATGAAGTGAAGTGATGGAAGCCTCAACATCATAAGGAGTAACAAGAGGTGCTGAAGAGACTGGTGCAGTAGTGATGGCATCATCATCAAGGTGTTTAGATGTAGGCTGAGTTGTGGTAGGAGGAACAGGAGCAGCCACATCAATATTAGAAAGGTGAACTGAACACTATCACTGATGAGGTCGATTCATGTGACCAACAACAGTTTGAAAGCTCATGCGCTTTAAAGAGTTATAATCGAAGAAGGAATAGGATTCAAAATCATCTTCCATGGGAGGAAAGTGAAGATGATGGAAGATGAGACCGAGAAATGAAGGATAGTGAATGTGTTGTCCTTTTTTCTTTCCTCGAACAAAATTGATCATATTATGTAAGATGAAATCACCCAAATAAATGTTCTCACCAATCATCAAGGTAGATAGAAACCATAAATCATCAAACTTTAATGGAAAGAAAATTGTATTTTATAAACAGATGAGGGAATTTGGGAATGACACTCATTGTTCGCATATCCTTTGTTTTTTCAGTAATACCCTCCTCACTAGGTAACTCAAAGATGGTTTGAACACTCTTGGCTAATGAGCAGGTGGCATCAAACTTTGACATAACATCATTGTGTGTAAAAATAGAAGGAATAGGAATGCCAAGTATGTTGTTTATGGTGTCTCTAGATAGACAGATAGAGACATTCTCTACTTTACATAAGATGATGTACTCATTATTCTCCTTTACAGTTTTCATATTACAATAGAAAAGTTTTACAACTGTGGGACAAGTTTAAGCTAAAAGGGTAAGGATAGGCTCTCACCCTTGATCAATAAATAGCTTAACAAGACCATTTTATTTGAAGGTGTCTAGGTGGGTAGGTGAGATAAAGCGGTATTCAGAGGGTTTCTAGAGGCATAATCTTGGCATTAATTATAGCTAGTTTCTAGGTAACCACTAGATGGAGATATCCTACCCATAGAGGTACTGTCACCTCGAGTCCTAACCATAATGGAAAAAGTTAGGTAAAAAGAAAGTTTGGAAGGGATAAAAAACACTTAAAGAGACTATAGGAATAGATAAAACCCATGAACAGTTCCAACTGTTAGAGTTAACCACACAACTTGTAGATATAACCAATCAAGGATGACTAAAGTATTTTGAAAGCATCAAACCTAAACAAAATTCTATATGAGCATGGTATATTTATGAGTGATAGATAGTTAAACAAGCTTGAATTTTGTAATAATCAACTTATTTGAAAATTTTTCTAAGAGTTAAAGACAATAGAAGATTCTAAGT
>JAOXYD010076835.1:0-12453 GCA_028565735.1 Pinacopodium congolense
AATATTGGAACCTCTTTCGGTTTAAAAAATTTTGAAGTTTGAATCTTCAATGATAACTACTAGAAACCTCTCTTAATGTTCCTTTCCCTCAAGCTTTATCTCTTGCTTCTTTCCACACTCATCGATCATATCTAACTTCATATAAGCATTTCTTTTCACTAGATTTTTAAACTTCTTACCCATGTTAAGTACTACTCTCTTATCACTAATGCGAAGGACTAATATTCCTTTATAGACATCAATAAATGTCTTACAAGTGTTCATGAAAGGTCTACCAAGGATCAGTGGGCAACTCCTATCCTCCTTAAAAACAAGCACTACAAAATCAACTGGAATAAAGAATTTATCTACTTTGATGGGCACCTCTTCCACCAATCCAAATGCCTTCCTTATTCTTTGATCCGCCAATTGTATGAATATGGAAGTCGGTTTCATCTCACATAACCCTAATTTCCTAAAAATAGATAAAGGCATTAAGTTAACACTTGCTCCTAGATCATATAAACATACAGAAAATTCCAAGTTACTGATAGTACAATGGGATAGTGAAACTACTTGAATCTTGAACCTTGGATGGCATGTAACTAGTAATGAATGATCTACAACTCCCTATCAATTCCACTGTTTTGTTGTCATTCCAAGTCTGCTTGTTGGTTAGGATATATGAAAGAAACTTAGCATACTTGGGCATATTCAATATGATATCTATATGTAACAGCTTCTTCACCTTTTCAAAGAACTTAGAAACTTGTGTAGCTTTTGAATTATATTGGAGCCTTTACAGATAGGGGAATTTTGGCATGTAGGGTGGTGGTGGGATGTAGGGATTCTCTTCTTCCTCTTCTTCTTTTTCTTTCTCTTGGCTCTCTTTTGTGGCACTCTCACCCTCTTCCATTGTCTCCTCAACATGTTTCCTAATTATAACTTTGATGGCCTCGAGTTGTTCCTTTGGATTGGCTTTAGTGTTGCTTGGTAGGCTATCTGCATTCCTGGAAGACAAAGCATTAGTAAGTTGATCTACCTATACTTTTAAGTTATGGATGGATGAGGCATGGTTCTTTGTAATATGTTCAAACTTTGCTTCCATTCACTTTTGACTCTCTTCATTCCTTCTTTGATCTTACTCAAAACTTGAGAATTTGGATCCCAACGTATCCATTAGCTTATCCATTTTTCTTTTCAAAGACCTAAGTTAGTTTTTTGGGAATCTAGGAGGTCCTTGCAGTCTTACTTGCCCACTTACATGGCTAGTACTCTATAAAAACTTTTGATGGTTTTTTCACCCCTAACTATAAGTATTAGAGCATAAATCATTACCTTTTGGTGGTGTCCCCATGTAGTTTGCTTGCTCAAATTCATGTGAATCCATTAAAAAACAATCAGTTGTGCCATGGTTGTCTTGGTCACATAATTCACATCTAAAATGCATATTTCTAACAGAAGAGAAAGATGTACCTTGGAAGTTACTTAATTTATTTATGAGGGCTGAAATTTGTTCTTGGGAGTCGTCATCGTGTCTACCGAAATCATCCTCTTCTGCTCCTTGAATCCTTACCTACTTCTCTCATTTGTCCAAATGCATTTGTTGCTCGTTAACTCCTCTAAAAGATCATGAGTGGCATCAATAGTTTTAAACATCAATGATCCCCCAGCAGCTGCGTCTATAGCCCCTCTTGTAGTTGATTCACACCATTATAGAATGTCTGTAATAAGAAGTCCCTTGGAAGGTTGTGGTGTGGGCAACTTCTTTGTAACACTTTAAATCGATCCCAAGCCTCATACAATGACTCGCCATCAACTTAGTGGAAATTTGTGATCTCCTTGATAATTCTTGTAGTTTTGGTGAGTAAAAAATATTTAGCTAGGAAAGCTTTACGTAGCTGCTCCTATATAGTGACATATTTTGGGTTGGGGGAATTCAATCCTGCCTCTACTCTATCCTTCAATGTGAAGGGGAATAATCTCATTCTCACATCATCATCAAATATACCATTGAAGTGAAAAGTATCACAAATCTCCAAAAAAATTAGCAAAATAGGCATTGGGATCTTCATTAGCTAACCTATAAAATTGCACACTGGATTGAAGTATGTTGAGGAGTGCCAGCTTGATTTCAAAGTTATTGGCTTAAACCGCAGGCCTTGTAACTCCTTGAGGACTGAAACCTGGCCTCATGAAATCCATCAAGGTCCTCTCAGATCCTCTTTTCTCTCCTTCTTCTATCATATTTTTTTGTAGATTTTCTTGACACTTAGCTCTTCTTAGTTTCCTATTTTGTCGATTAATGTTAGAAAACTCTTCATCAATCACTTCATCAAAACTTCTCATACTCCTTGTGTTCATGAACCTTTAAATACACAAGGAGAAGTATCAAAAACTCTCAAATCAAAGTCATCCAAACTAAATAAGTTGTTAAACAAAACAATCCCCAGCAATTACGCCAAAAATTTTTTGATTGGAAAATAAACTACTAGTTTTACACTTAAAACAGTAAGTATACGGTTCGTACTTGTAATAAAATGTTGATATCAATCCCAAAAGGATTGTAGTTAGACACCAATTAATTTAGGTTAAACTTTGTTCAAGAAACCATTTCAAACAAATAAAATAAAAAAAAAGTAAAATGAAAAAAAAAGGAAGTAAAAGCAAGAAACACAACTAATCACCAACACTGCAAACTAAAATTATGAGAAAATCAAGATACAAGAATAGGACTTGTTGTTATCCCTATTAGTTTCCCTTTGGTTTAATTGATCTAATTTATAGTTGGCCAAAGATTTCCTAATAATTTAGCTACCCTATCTCAAGATGCAACTAAATGTCACTATTTAAATAAATTATGATTAACTTTGGGATCTTTGATTATTTAAAGCCTTTCCTAAATATTCAACTAGATATAAAGCTATCCTATAGGTAGTATATCAATTTATTGAAATCTCTTCCTAATAAATTAATAACTTATTGTCTATAAGTCTATTAAACGCTAACTCTCGTTGTACATTTGACTTGGATTAACCTACTCACTCTCTTGATTTTTTGTAGGGTTTAAGTTCATTAAACAACACAAATATTCATAACGTTAAATCAACAACCAAAGGTTCACAAATAGCTCAAACAAAAAATCCTAAAACAAGCTTAGCCACTCATAATAGAAATAAGTTCAGTAAAATAAAATAAAAACGAAATAAATCTGAAAAAAATATAGAAGTTGATGAACTCTTGAAGCTTGAAGTTTGTGTGTGGAGATGAAGCTTATGTGATTCTTGGAGAAGAAGTTTGGAGATGGAATTTTCACCTGTCGAATGCTCCTGCTCTTCTCTCCTTTTCCACGTCGAAATCTTCCTTTGCTAACACTCTAATGTTTTATTTTTTAATCTGCTCCCTCTATATTGTGTGTTTTTGCTCCAACAGCATAGGTTTGCTCCTGCGTATTAGGTCTTGGTTGGTGTTCTCTCAAGTAGCTTGGGCCTTGGTCATAATCTGATCAAATTCTCTTAAACGAGTTTGGTCTTAGAGGGGAGAACTGTCACTAGTAACACGAGAAAAGTATTAAATCCTTGAAATTCATGCCTCGTTTTATGTGTTTTCCTAGTTTTACAAGGTTTATAACTTCATTGTTTTTGCTCTTTTCTTTCATTCATCCAAATTTCATGCTTCTTTTTTTAAAAAACTTTTTGCATTTCACTTTCTTCCAACATTGATTTTCAACTTCAATATACCCTACAAAATAAATAAATACACTAATAAGATTTAATTCTAACCCAAAATCAATAATTAAATAATAAAACATAAAATAAAAATAAAAATACTAAAATGATCAATTTATTCCAAACTAATATCAAACATAAACAAAATAGTAATGAAGATCATACTAAAAAAAATTCATAAAATAAGTCTTAAAACACAATAATATCAACCTATTATGAAAAAAAACACATGCCAAATACTTAGAAAAATCTATACTAATGTACAACTATTAATTGTGTAAGAATGGGTTAATTGTTATTAACAAAGTGTTTTGATTAGAGGGTGTTAGAGAGATTCTCAGAGATTTTGTTTATTGATATTGTTTGGAAAGAAGTTCCTAGTAGTACTAACATTTTAAATTATGATTAATGCATTTATTTATTTTTGCAAAAAAACAAAATGTGTTGAAGTGTTAACCACTAAAAAAAATGAAATGTGTTGAAGGTTAAACACATAACAAAATGTGTTTCACAACTTTTATTTAAAATATTCTCAAAATTAAATTTACAATTATTTAAAAATACTTAGTTTTTCTAATTTAAAGTGTCACAAAAATAATTTTAGAAAATAAAATAAAGTGTAAGAGTATTTTTAAAAAAATGATAATCACATATAATTTTCCAAACATTGAAGATAATTTAATCATATAAAAAAGTAAAGCTTTGATTGTTGCTTAAAATTTAGTTAAATATAAGTAATTTAATTTGTTGCAAATATATGATTTTAATGCAATGATTTTTTGATTTTTTTTGCCTTTTCTAATATTTTTTTTGATAAATCAATAGATTAATCAAGAGAAAGGATATGTACAAGGAGAAAAATCCATCAAAGCTAAACAAGTTAGAAAGCATTAGACAATCGAACAAGACCTAAGCAGAAAAACAACCAAACATCCTACTTAAACCTAAAAAAAAAAGATTTAAGTACAATTCAGGAAACACACTTTTGCTATAACTAACTGCCACAAAATAAATCCTACCAAAGAAATGCACAGCTAAACAGAACAAAGGAAAAAACAAAACTACAAAGAAACTTTGTTGGGGATGACTACAAGAGAGCTTCTCTAGTTTAAACTTGGATGGGACTTGTATAGAGGTTTCAAAACCACATCCTCTAAGGAGCTTTTCAAGATTGATAAAATCCATTCTTGGCCTCTGCCTTCTATGAAAATTAATGAGGTCTTCCATGCACTAAAAAAACCTTGGTTTTGAAGGTAAACTAGGTAAAGTGGAGTCTTTTGAAGATTCTTCGTCAATTAATGCGTTTCCATTGCTAGAATAGATAGTAAGGGTTGTCCTTTTGGCTTTCTTCCGTTTACAGTTATAATATGTAACAAATTAAGTCTATTGGTGATGAGTGGCTTCTTCCTTCTTACTAGGAGATCGTACAATCAATTTATCCTCTCTAAAAGGTCTAATGAGAGCACCATGAAACTACTTTCTTCTTAGTATGATACGCTGGTTGCCTTTGATTAAAGTATTAAAACCTGTTTTAGGCAAAAAAAATATGCAAGCAAAACGTTAGAGACAAAAATTAAAGCCTAAAGTACTATTACCTCTCGTCAGTATTTAAGATGATATTTTCCATAGTTTGAAGAACTGATCTAGTAGAAATGCTCCCAACATCTAAGGTTAAATTGTTGAAGGTATCGTTATTTCATTTATACCATAGGATATGGTCATTTGTAGAAAGAATATTGATTAAAAAAAATTGATGTCAATGTTCCTATGGGTATCAGTGTTACAAAATCATTATAATAAGGTAAGTACGTTGAGCAGATTTGGTAGCTTAATTTGGAAATGGTGAAGGGTATTTGACCAAACTGCTTTTGAATATGAACATTCAAAGAACAGGTGATTTAAGTTTTCATTTTTCAACATACATAAGGAGCAGAAATTTGGAAAGTTTAAAAAGAGAAATTTGTCTCTAGTTTGCAATTTATTAAGAAAAGTTAGCCAAAGAATATAGGAATAACTTAGGCTAGATTTCTTATGCCAAACCAATTTGTATCAAGGAATAGATGGATTAGAAGCTCTCAAAAGTTTATAGGTTGAAGAATTTATATAAGATTTTAAAGAGCTAGCCAACCATTCCAGTCTATTCTTTTGGAAGCCATTTGGTTGATAGTGGAACGATTTAAGATTTTGGATTGTCTCATTTAAACCAACTTATTTTTTGGGACTGAAGAGATCTTTCCATTTGAATTTATCAAGATGTTTTGAAGTAGTAATCCTAGACTAAAGAAAATTCCTTAATTTAGTTTCAATGTCTTTAATAACAAAAAGATGAAGAATTAAGTGAATAGACCAATGTACTTGAAAGATAGAGAGAACAAAATTGATTAGCTGGAGCCTACCAACATAGGAAAGTGTTATATTTGTCAAGTTTTTAACCCTAGCATTAATTTTATTGAAAAGAGGAAGGCAGTCTCTTTAAGAGAGTCTTCCAGTAGACCTAGATACCTAATAAGAAGATCTCCTTTCTGAAAACTAGTGAATTGACATAATTACCGAGCAGAATTAACCAGATTAGGGGACAAGAAATAATGACTTTTCAAGAGATTCATATCTAGCATAGAGAGGCCAAAAAACTAATAAAGACAGTAAAAAAACAATCTTCCATAATCAATATTCATATGCAGAAGAGTAAGAGGTCATCAGTAAATAAGAGGTGAGAAAGTTTAAGCTTAGAACATCTACAATGGAAATTAAAATTGTTGGCTTGAGTTATAGTAGAGTTTAAGCTCCTAGCAAAAAATTCCATACATAGAATGAAAAGATAAGGGGAAAGTGGGTCCACCTGTCTCAGTCTAGACTTTCCCCTAAAGAACTTAAAGGAGGTGCCATTAATCACAATAGAGTAAGAGGGAGAGGTAATATATTCCTCAACCCATTTAATATAAGGTGGAGGAAAACCTAAAGTCTGGAGCACATTGACTAAGAAATTTAAGTGAATAGAGTCATAAGCGTTTTTAAGATCAATCTTGAAAGCACACTTCTTATGACCATTATTAAGATGATAGTTCCTAAAAATATCTTGAGCACGAAGAATATTTTCCTCTATTCAATGATTTTTAATGAAATTTGAATGACTAGGACTAATAATAGATGAAAGGATATCTTTAAGCCTATTTGTAAGGATTTTTGAAATGGCCTTATAAATTATATTTCAGTAAGAAATAGTTCTAAAATTAATGACACAAAAAGGATTGGCACTCTTAGGAATGAGAGAAATTAAAGTGGAATTAAGCTCCTTAAGAATTTTTCCTTATTGAAAAAAATCCTGGATGGCTAAAGTGGTATCATTTCCTATAATATGCCGGGTTCTTTAAATAAAAAAAAACCATTAAGACCCAGGGCTTTATAAGGATTAAAAGAGTTGAAAATGTCCTTAATATCTGAAGCAGACACATGGGAATTTAAAGCATTAACAAAATTTTCAAAGATTTTTTAAGGGAAAAGGGAACTAAGGTACACCTTTGAGGAAAGAAGATCTTTCTTATTCCTAATAGATCCTTGAAAAAAGGTATAAAAATTGTTTTTAAATCTCTTCAAACTTGAAAATCTAATGGTCATTACTATCCATAAAAGAGGGGATGCTATTTCTATTTCTCTACGAAATGATAGAATTTAAAAGAATTAAGTATTCCTATCTCCTCTTTTAGTCATTTAATGTGCGAAGGTTCTTTGTAAAAACTTTCTTAATCTTTTAGACTAAAGGTTTTGCTTATGATTGTTATTATTAGACCTACAAATACAAGTAACATAGAAAGGGGTAGCACTATGAATGGGAGTCAACTCAAGATGAATAAGCTAATCATTGATTAAAAGAGGAGAGCAAGAATAGTAATTTGAGTTCCATGTTATTACTAGCCTGGCATTGGAATTTTGAGATAAATTACTAAAATAAGACCAATTATGAAATAAAGAACTATAAATTCTATCTAAATGAGAAGGAGATTTAATCCTAATTTCAATTAAAAAAACAAAAGATATAGAAAGAGACTTAAGAAGACTCTTAACACCTAATTGTTTCTTAGAATTATCAAGACTTCTTAACATTCCAAAACACTAAAGATATAATGATAATGAAAATAAAGAAGACACACAGGAAAAGACAACTAAGGGTTAGCCTTTATTCTAGATTTTCTATTTTTTCGAATTGAAAATTCATTATCCTCTATATCAATTTGGGTATAACTCTAAGGGATCTTTACAGAAGTTTTAATAACCAAATCAGATCCAGATAAAATAAGAGGGTTACCAGGTTCTCCAACAATAGGGGCACTAGTATCTGTAAGGCACTTCTTTGATGTCTCCAGATCACTTTTGCTTTTATTCTGTTCAACTTGAAGCTGCACTGTATTCTTCTTTTGATTGACTATTGTCTGTCCTACATCAGCTTCAATTTAGGCCTATTCAATACAACGATTAGTGATCTAATCATTTATGATTTTTTCTTGAACCTTTTTTTTCTAGTAACTCTTGGTGCGTTTCTATTTCAAAGAGCCTTTTTATAAGTCTCCATTCTTTTTTTTGCACTTGTTGGTCTAGTTTCCACTCATATTCCACCTAGATCGCCTTAAAGGATAAATCACCAATCTCATTGTAAGTGGCTAGCTAGAAGCTACTTGGCCAAGTGTGTTGTAAGTCCATCTCAACATATAATTTTGCATAACTAGCCCTGGACATTCTTGTTGTTGGAGTATCCATCATCAAGGGCTTCCCTACAGAGCTAGCAATTCAACTAAGTCCCTCTCTATTCTAATACTCTCCTGGAATGTTATGAAAATGAGTCCATATAGGAGCATATCGAATCTCATCATTTTCACCCATATTTAGGCTTTATTTCTTCAAAAATAAATGTTTTCCTTGGATGTGCCACGGACCTTTCTCTAGAATTGCTTGCATTCCTTCTTCAGAATCAATTTTAAATAAAAATTGATTCGAACTTGAAATCAAAGTTTCAGTCAAGTCAAATGCTAACTAGGTTTCTAACATGATGCCCTGAACTATTGGAAAAGTCGAATGCTTACCAATTAAGAAGCTGATGAGGATAGTTTGGAAACTAGTGGCTCTTCTCCTGCCTAAATCTAGTGGAAGAATAACCACTATCTGACCACCCTTAACCCCAAGTAGGTAATAAGCTAATGACTCCACTTTAGAGGAATCGATTGAGACATAAGAAACCACAGATTTCCACGTTCTGGGTTGTGAAACCTTTTCGGGAATCTTTAGACTTAAGCTAGCAAGCTCATGAGAGGCGAAAGAAGGGATAGAAGCTTGTGATTTAGGGTTTTAGGGAAGTGCAGAGTTAGGGTTAGGGTTATGAATATCCTGTATCGTAAGAACAGGAGAAAAATTGGGGCTTTTGGAGAGAAGCAAAGGGTTTGATATTTAGGAGGGAGACTGATTAACAATCAACAAGCTATGTTCGGCAGAAGGGTAGGAGCTTTTTTTAGGTTTTTTGGAATTGGAGAACTATGGTTAAGGGTTTTGAGGAGGGGTGGAAAAGTGGAAGAAACTATGGAGCAGAGAAAAGGAAAAAAAAAGAGGGATGGGAGCAAAACATTGACAATCTTCAACCTAAGGGTCTCAAGCTTTCGACGCTCTCTCACAATCACTTTCTCTCTCTTCTTTGCTCTCATTGGAACAACTTGTTATTATTGTTACTTTTAAATATTATTGAATGCAATACTTTAAAAACCATTGCATTATACTAATTTTTAATAATATTTTTTAAAAAAGTTACAAGCTTATTGTTGCCTAAAACTCTTTTTGGTGTAGTGTTAAGGGCTTAAATATTGGATATCAAGAGACTTAGGATGTTAGAATTTATTATATTGTTTTCTAAGATTTTGAGGTTGCGGATTTGTTGTCATTATTTGAAAAATGGAGGTATTATAGATAAAATAGTAGAGAATTGATGACATTAGCGTGCAAGCTCTTCCAAATTCTTTGATTGTGTTTGTTTAGTTAACGTAAATCTATTCTTTGAACTTAATGTTGTTGGTTTTAGAAAACTTTTGCATTTTGGGTTTTATCATTTCCTAAAGAGATGACTTCATCCATTAATTTAATTGAGTTGTAAATAATTCTAATTATTTCTCACAATCCAATTTGTTATTAATCGATCATATATTAATAGATATTGATATTTTATTTTTATTTCTATATAATATTTTTATTTTTTATTTTTATAAAATTTACTTTTTATTTATACTATATTACTTTATGACAGTTTAATATCGATAAAATTTATTATAAATTTTAAACTTGTTCTCTTATTTGTTTAATGTTCGATTCTATTTTTACAACATTGTTATAAATCATTTCATCATATTATATTTATTGAGACAATTCTACTTGTTAAATCTTAATGCTAAAATATTAATTATAACCTTCAAAATCACTCATAAAATGTCTTAAAATTTTAGAACACAAAATATAAGTTATCATATATGTATATACGTAGGTACTCTGATTCTTTAATCATGACCCATGTTGAAGAGCTTTATCGAAAGGGCAAATAAACTATTTTAACTAATGTACGAACTACAGAGTGAATATGACGTGTTAGAATGATACAGGAAAATTCTTAAAAGAAATCTTCTCTTAACCATAGGCTCCAATGACAAAACACCGTGCCAATATGTATGTTGGTACTCTCCTTTCTAGCTGCTACAAGATCTAATGGTTTTCAACTTATTCGCGCAACTTGAGTTTTTCAAAATTCGGAACATGGTTGGTAAATTTAGAGTTCCCGCTAGTTATCGTTGCTACTCGTTTCAATTCCCTTGTAAATGCGCGTTTGGAAACGATTTGATTTTTAAATTTGGTTTTTAAATTTTTTAAATATAAAAATTAATAAAAAATATCACAAAATAAAATTTTTTTAATACAATACAGAAATTAAGACAGATAATATAAAAATTTATAAAAATACACAAAATTCAATACAAAAACATAACATTCACAACAAAAAATCACAATAAAAACTCAATCATAACGGCCGTAGTGATTTCAAAGGATAAGAGCTCCAAAATTATTGTAGTGGGTCGCATGCCTCTTGTTCGTCAGACTTGATTTTGTATGAAATGGGCAATGCTTCACCGAGATGAATCAAGTACAGCAAAAAATCCACATGCTGATGAATAATAACTTAAAATCAAGTCAATTGCACAATTGTTCTAACTTGCTATTGTGTTAATTAATAAATAGCCAACACAACATGAATTAGAGAGAAAATAAAGATAAATCAATGAAATAAACAAGACAAGAAACAACCCCAAATTTACGTGAACAGCCTTTTCAATATATGAAGTGTAACCTCAAGATTGAAGTCCGTCAACTTTGCCAAAACCAACAATTGATGGGCAATGATTTTCTCTTTAGTTCAACACAAGTAAAAGCATATTAGAGCAATAACTACATCATAACACAGTATTTAAAACAACAAATGAGAGACACAAACAAGAAGAATTCTGGGCAGGTTCAAATTTGCCATCAAAATCTAAAATAGAAGGCTTCAATGAAATCTCCACTTTTCGAAATTAAGTAGAACATTTTAGAACCTATTATCCTAATTGCAGCAAAAGCATATCGTATATGATCCTTTAATTACACTCTTGATCAAAATTATTCAAAGCTGTCACCTTAACTAAAATGGTAAAAATTTAAGATCAATCAAAAAAGAAATTACATTTTGATCATTAATTTGATGTCAATTATACACAATTTCTAAAATTACTTCCTCTTCTCTCCCTTCTTTCCTTTCTCACGGGCATTAAACGAAGATTTCAGATTCTTTTGGAGAGTAAACACAGTTCAGAAAATAGTATAATTAGGGCTTTTGTTCTTTATTCCAAATCAAATCTTAAATCGTGATTAACTTTCAAAATTCTTGTTTACAAGTTATTCTTTATATAGAGGTAAACCCAACAAACATCTAGTCCAAGTCTACAACAAAAAATAAAATGCTTAATTGCTTGAATCAGGAGATGGGATCTGAATCTATATTGGTTTATTTATGTAAATTCTTACGGTGGGATATACAAAAACTGTCATCAATACTTATCTAGCAAAGATAACCCCCTTTTCTTCGTTATTCATTTTCTGGCATCAAGGTTTCTAGTTTTAGTCCTAGATAACATCTCTGTACTGGACTAAATTTTCATGATTTGGGAATGCGAGGTACTTTCCATCATTGGTTTGCTTCGCGGGCACAAATGGAAACTGAACCGCTGTCTAGCTTATACATCTTTGTGATGCATATCGACCCACAGAAACTGCTAATATTGCCCCGGCCAATAGGTTGCTCAATAGTGCCTTTCCTATTAGTGGTGGTCGTGAGCTCTAAAGCTTCAGTTCTTACTTGTTACCTGGAGTAGGAACAACCCGTCAACTTCTGTTTCTAAGGTACTGCATACTTCATCTATTTGCTTTGTAAATAAAATTATCTATAAATTGTGTATTTGTGTGTTTATTTTATGTTAAGCTGGCAAATTTTGATTAGAAGTTAACCCTTGCCTCATCAAACCATCCTTATATTTTATGTAATATTCTCAATTGTATTTGGTCAAGATAGAGAAATCTGATTATTTAAACAAACGATTTGGATTAGCATGATATTGCTGCTCATAGCATTTATCAGCTTATCTAGGTCAACCCTGCAACATTTTCTGACAAAGCTATCAAGAATCAAGTA
>JAOXYD010076846.1:0-12452 GCA_028565735.1 Pinacopodium congolense
AGATAATCTAGGATCCGAGAAATCTACCTAGATTGTTGGAAAGATCAATAAACAACATAAATCAATCCTTGCATGACAAAACCTGGATTATTTGTGAAAGTGGAGTTCTGGAATTAGTTTTCTATAACTCACCTTCTTGATATTAAAGCCCATTTGCTAGATTTAAAGCATAACCAAACTTTAAACTAAGTTAAATGGAAAAAATGCATAAGTCTTAACCATTACTTTATCTTAAATTCGTGAAGGAACTTTAATCTACCTTTAAATGTGTTTTTAAACTTAATTAATTCATTAATAACTTATCCAAAACTAGATTCCACAAGGTTATAATTTTTAGTAATTTTATAAATCATTTTATAATTCGAAATTGCAAAGGTTTGAAGCATAAGTAAAATAGGTCTTTAATTTTATCTTTTCGACTTTTAATCAATTAATTTAGAATTTCCTAGATAATTGTAATCTAATTAATCTAGTAATTAACTTAAGCATTTCAAACATTTTCCCCGTGGGTTCGGCACTCAGAGTCTGAAAATTACTCCACTTTATTACTTGTTCGATATGTGCACTTGCCTTTCGTCACGTTGGTTTTTGCTTAATCTCGTTTTCGTTTTTAAAGTTAAATCAGGTTAAAGAACTCCCATTTCTAATCATTCAACCAACAAACAATTGTACCTATCCAACAAGTAATAAAGTAGAGTATTTTAAAACCTTAAATGCCAATCCTAGTGGAAAAACAATTAATTACTAGGTTAATTAGATCACAATTATATAGGAAAATCCAAATAATTTGATTAAAAGCTTGAAACAATACTAAACTACTCTCAACCCCAATTAAACACTTTGAATATGAATTTTAAGAGTTTTAAAATTTTCTAAAAGTTTTCAAATGTGAAAAATAACGAAGGATTTTATGATTGATGATTTAATTGAGCTTAAACAATTTTAAAGGCTGATTTAAAGTTCCTTCACAAAATCAAAACAATGATATGGGTAAGACTTTGCTTTTTCTCTATTAATCTTAATTTAAAGTTTGGTTATGCCGTAAATCAAGTTAATAGGCTTTAATTTCAAGTAGTTGATTCTTGGATTTGTAGCTTAAAATCTCTAACGCTCAGAAAATCAAAGTTTTGTCATTCATTGATTAATTTGTGTTGCTTATTAAGTTTTCTAACAAACTTAGATGATTTCTCAAGATTAGATTATCCTTAACTGTAATCTTAAGTGGCCAACTTAAAATTGGAACTTGTAGATCCTTTATAAACAAAATCAGACTCTTTGACATGCCTTTAAGCTCTCTTATACCATAAATACAACAATCTTTAGCAATAAAGATAATTTATCCATGCATCTTAATCAAAGCATATAAAATATACAATTTTAAAATCATGCCTTCACAAATCCGAAAATATAAGCTGTAAAATAAGTTTGGAGGTTGCAAAAATATCTAAGGAAAGCTCCTAGGTGTGTCTTGATCTCCCAACTTGGTTTTAGAATCCAACACAGCTCGTAAATCGACACAATCTTGTAGAAAAGTCCAAGAAAATTCATGAATATAAGCTTAAGAACAATAACTTTTATTAATCTAAAAATGGAGCAAATACATAAAGATTCTAGGTTAAAAAACCCCCTATGATGGTTTAGAAACTCAGATATATCTCTCAGTTACAAGCTCAAACAAGCAAAAACTTAGAAAACATAGTAAGACTCGAATTATAAGTGTTTGAAGCTATAGAACTACAAGAAAAAGCTGAGAGAGAAGGAAGAACCTCTCTCACTAATCCCAAATTTGATTCTCTATGATTGAATGCGGTTCCTAATTATTTTTCTCTATTTTCCCACTCTAACAACCTTCCACTTAGTACTAGAAGAAAGTAACATTAATGAATATTATGCCTAACCTTTAATTGTGGAGATTTGAGGTGATATGTTTGTTTGACCTCTAATACGGTAGGTTAACTTGACACAATACAACACCCTGAGCCCACCATATTGGTCCTAAGACATCACTCCAACATAGGGGTCCCTAGACCCTCGTATTACTCTGGGAAAGTGACCTTTTTCTTCTTTTCGTACTCTAATCTTCATAATTTACCATATAATCTCTAATTTTTAAAATTAAACCTTATAAAAATAAGTTGCATATTTAAAAACTATGTTAGAGGTCTTAATTCACTAACAAATCAACAAAAACTCAATCAATTAGACCTCGAACAGACATAGTATTTCTGCATAATTTATTGCCACCTCGAATATTGTTTTCACTTATTTCTACTCATTGTTTTGATGGTTATAGATTGAAGAAAATAAGTTCCATTTAGGAAGAGCCAGGAACATCAAAGGAGCTTAGATTAGAGACTGAGAGTAAAAAGTATTCAAGTAAAGGATTGCCATTATCTTAAGGATTTTCTTATTTGTACTTCTATTTCTATTAATTGTTTTCATTGTTCCTTTGCATTTGTTTTAGATTATTTTGATATAAAAAAGAAGCTTAGATTGGAAAGCTAGAATTTAGGAATCTTGGAGAGGAAGTCATCATTATTATGAACATTCCAAATCTCTACTTTGGTTTATTATAGTTTTACTCATTGTTTCCTTTAATTTTTATTTTTTAAAAATGTAAGAACATTTATAGATGTACTTTGACAAATTATATATTGTTGCATTTATAGATCTATAATTTTTTTAATTCTTAATTTATCTTAATGTTTTGAAATTTGGACTTGTTCTTTCATCATTAAACCCTTTGGATCAAATTTTTTCTTTAACTTCTTAGTACCAAAGCTTTGATTGCTAACTAAAATTTTAGGAGAACAACTTTAAACATTTGATTCAAATCATTAACTTGATTGATTAACTGGTATTTCAACATTTAGATTAGTACTTATTGATACTTCCATGTGGGATTGATACTCAACTCACCATCTTACGAGAAATAATAGGTGCACTTCCCTATAGTTATGCATAGCATAGAAATAGTTGTCTAAATTTAAAGCTTCAAATTCGCATTGAATATAAATGCACACCATTGAAACTTACCATTAATGAATCATTAACAAACATTTAAAAGATTCTCAAGTTAGTTTTACACAGGATTACCCATCAAATAAAATTAAAACGTAAACAATTCTTGGTTTAATCAAACTTTGAAACATGTTACATTTGTTTCTTTAATATCAAAATATAACACAAAAGAAACACTTTTAAAGGCAGTGTGATTTATCAAAAGTGATCTAATTTACTTTACTTCAAAATTTAATCTTTTTAGTGAAATTTATTCATCTTTGAAAGACAAATGCAATTTACACATTAAATTTTCAGAACAGTTTAATCAACTGAAACACACTTGAACAAATTAAACAAAATTGAAATAAGATTCTAGATCGATAAGAAACATTAAAATAAATACCTTAAAGTAGATCACATAATTTTCTCTTGATTATGTAACTTTATACTAATCTGACATTCTAAATCAATTCCTAATATGTGATTGTTATGATAAAATTCAACTAAAATTTAAGGCTTAGACCAAAGTTTCAATTGTAACTATTCTTGCAAATGTAACAGACAACAGTAAGCCCCTTTTAAAGCATTAATTAAGATCAAGTCTAGGTACATACAAAAACATAATCCTAAAGATCTTCAACCTTAATCTTCATGTATGCTTTATCCAATTTCACGAATCCCATTTTTCTCAGGCTTTAACATGTATACATGTTTACATTACATTGTTTTATCTTTCTAAAGGCTTCAAAACTAAACCATTAGTAATAAAAATGTTTTGTTATCATCAAAACACATGATTAGAATCTCCCTTAGTTCAATAATCTCCACATTTTTTATGATGACAAAATATGTGATATTGATAAGGACGTGTTTTGTTATGTTTTATTATCTAATTTCATAAGTATGCTTTTGATGACAAAGTGCTCAAGTTAAGTTTAATTTATGTTAAATGAAAAACTGGAGGTGTTGACACTTGTTTTGGATGAAAATGCAAAGTTTAGGGAAAACTTGGAGCAAAATTTGAAATGAAAGTTACTATCAAGGACATCAACAACGATTGGCAAAGACCATGGTAAAAAATGCAAGAACCACCATTAAAGGTCGAAAACTGCACCATCAATGGCAGTTCATAACAAGCCCCCGTTGAAGGTTTTGCCAAAAAAAAATAGTGACAAATAGGTCTTTTTACCATACTTTTGTTAACCATAATTAAAAAGGGTATAAAAGGGTCTTAAGGATGCAAAGAGCACCCATTCTCTAACAACCACTAACATTTTCTTGGAGAATCATCTTATTTTCCTTGCATTTCTTTATGTTCTTACGATTTAAGTTAGATTTTGTTACTATTTTTTCTTTTAATCTCTTTAGTTTAATTTTTTAGGTATTATTAAGCATTCAAGTACCATTTTTTTTTTGGTTTGTTTATGCCTTATATTACTGTTATTCACATTTTTATTATTATTCTTATATTTAGGATATGTTTTCATGTCTTTTCCTTTTAAGATTCTTTGAATATTATCAATATATTATTTTATTTCCATTTCTAGCAACTTCGTCCTTAATTTCCAACCTTCATATTTGTTATTTCATTATTTTTTTTATTTATTGATTTTCTATTTTATGTAATTAAAAGTGGTTAGGTGAGATTTCCTTTAGGTAGGAGGATATTGAAGGGATTATAGACGTATAATTGTGTAATATGACTTGGTTTTCATTGGTCATTGTGTTTTTCATTGAGATTGAATTAGAATTCAAGTTTAATGCTATAAATTAGGAATTGTCCTATAGGTATGGCCATCCTATTTGCGATTTCTAGTTCAATTGCTAGGCATGGGTTTTTTATTCGTAATTTTCATTGAAAAATACCATAGGTAGCGATAGGTTAAGTGATTTTGTAGGTAAACTTAATAAACTTAGCCTAGGATTCCAATTTTTTAAGTTACGCAATCCAAGCTTATCTGATTATAGCTTAGGATAGTCATTTCCTAGTGTCTAATGCTATTGCGTGATTAAATTTAGACAGCTTATTCTAGGTTATCGTGTGAATAAAGAAATTTTTTCTATCATATAAGATTTGTTTAAAAGTGGTGGAATGGAGACTACAAAAGATTATTTGTGTCCCTAGGTCTTGAATCAAGGATATATCTTCTACCTAGTTTTCCCTTATTTTTATGTGTGTTTTTTATTCTACGTTCATGCTTATTTTTTTATTTTGTTAGTTGTCTTCTGTATTTATTTTTATTTTTGCAAATATTTATGGGTTTTTATTTCTTTTATTTTCCTTTAGTGCAATAGTAGAAATAGCTTTAATGCTCCCTAGCTCTTTATAGATTCAACCCTAACTCACCCTACTACATAGTAAGGTTTTGCTAGGTTTATTATTTGGTATTTTGTGAAGAGCCATTAGATATTAATGACAAAATACACATATGCAAAAATATTATAAATATCTCTATGCATTATACAAATGATATATCTCTTCCCCCTTTATACTTAAAAATAATATTTTTCCTTAGTATCACATTACTCTCTCCCCCTTTTTGAGATACCAATGGTAAAAAAAGATACCAATCATAAAAAATATACCAATTGTTAATGGAAATAGTTTCCAAACACATAACAATTGTAAAAGGAGATATCACATGTTAAAAAAAAAAACAACCACAAGGAAATTATCAATTGTAAATTATACCACCTTAATTAAATAGTTTTCATAATTAATCAAGAATTCTTCAAAAAATTCAAACATTCTTCCTAAAACACATCCTTAACTTAGGCATTTTGAAAGATACACCAATTGCATTGGTGCATATAATACTTCCCTTAAATATATGCAATTATTCATTATGGGACAATAAAGCATGAAAAGAAACTAAATATTCAAGATACATCATAAAGCAAATATTATGCATCATTAGACTTTAAGAATGCATATTTTCCTACATTATACAAAAAATCCATTAAAAAAAACACATATCATGCATCTTTCATGTCAAAAGTGCACATTTATGCATATTTTTCATTAAAATTGCATATTTAGCATGAATCCCATATAGTGTGCATCCCTAAAGGCAAAACAAAACAAGAATATGATTCAAAATTGATGAAATATCACATTTCCTTTTAAAATCATGTAAAATTATTGAATTATTCTATGAGATGTACTACCCTTAAATTTGTGAATTTTAAAACTGTAAGCCCTAATAGGCACTCATATTAGGGGAGTAAATTGAGTGTTTAAAATTTTTTCTAAAATTTTTAAAATAAACCAATTCAAACTATATGGGTCACTAAACTAATATTTAGCCTATAATGAAATGCTAATTGAATCCCTATATAAACAAAAAATAATTAACTCAATAAAGATTTAATAAAGAGATTAAGGATTGGAGAAAATAAAAGAAATTTATATAGTTTTGGCCAACCACTTGCCTATTTCCTCTCCTAACACTTTTGATGTTGGAATTTTGTCACCATAAGAAAATTCAAATACAATTCTTCTTCAAGGATAAGGAGGAACCTTTAAAAATCAAAATATACTTTATGGAAGGTGAAGAGCATCCTTTAATAACTCTTTTTGAAGGTGAAGAGAAGCATTTGTAAGATTTAATATCAATTGAAACAATGCAACCCCTTTTGTAGTTACAAAACAAACCGAAAGACGTGTTTCACTTAAAGCTCAATTAAATCAAAGGCTCTCTACTTTTAATAAATGAAATGATAGAGCAATGATACACTTGAAAGCTTAAAGAAACTTAACATGGAAATTTTGAAGCACCAAAAATGTATATATATGATGAATGATAAAGTGAAATATAAAATGCACCAATTTTAGATAGATTTTAGAATATTACTATAAATGCTTCCAAATAATAAAAAAGAATTTTAAAGTTCACTTATATAATTAGTGAAATCCTTGAAGACTTAAACAAATAGAATATAGCAATTTGGAAGCAACAAATTAGGGTTATATGATTAAAATTTTTTATGACAATTAATGAGACACACAATAGGTAACTCATGATGTATTTGTAATCTAAAATTAATGTTTTGAATGTGTAAAAATCAAAATGACAGCTTTAGCATCCTTTGAAACCTTATGCCAACTAAAAACAACAAAATCAAAGCCCCAAAAATAGATTTAATTGAGAAAATTGAGACAGATATAATGTAAACATTAAAAAAAAGATAAATTGACAAATATGCTTATATAAGTTTAAAACAAAAATTAAAATGGCATAAAAAATTAAGTAACAACTATAGGGAAATCTTAGGACCTTAATAAAAAAAATGATAAACTTAAAGCATTAAAAATGGATTTGATCAATGGAAATTGAAGATCACTGATCAGATAACAATAATATTAATAGCTTTGGTGTTTAAGATATATTTGCTTGTTATCTTATTTTTTAGAGCATGAATAACTGATTAAAATATTTAGGAATGATATTTATAGATTTAGGCAGATATTGGAGCTGTTAGATGTAAAAATTAGCTATTTAGAACATAAAAATTCATTGAAACCCTAAAAAGATAACTAGTTATTACTCTGTCAATGCCTTAAACAACAGTCCCTGGAGAGATAAATGGCAGCATTTAGCTTTTGTACAACAAGATATAAACTACTCTTTTAAAGTAGCACTGCCTAAGTCTTATGCACTTGGTATATAAGGCTTAGAAAACCTAAATTATGATTCAAATAAGTTCCAAACCTTTCCAAACATTTTTCTAACATTGAACATTGCTTCAAATAAGTTTTAAAATATATTTTGAGACTATAAGAATAAGTAAATCGATTCATTGACTTCTAAATTTTTAATTTTCCTATGTAATGAAACTTTAAGCATCTTTTAGAAGTTATATTCAATGCATGATAAAATTAAGCCCTTAAAGTAATTAAACTATAAGTAAAACTTATAAACACATTTAAAAACTACCTAACTAAGATCTTGGAGCTTGTGTGATGCTTTTCCTTCCATTTTTTTCCAATATAAACTTAAAGCTTAAAATTTTCACATTGAATTCACCAAGAAACATACTTGTCTTTAAACTTCACAATATAAACACAACATGTTTTGTTATCATAAAAACTAAGATTGGAACCTCCCTTGGTTAAACAATCTCCCTTTTTTCATAATGACAAAACTTGTTAAATTAGATAATACAGACAAATTTAAAATAAAAACATTTTATATTACCACAGTCAAAACATCACACATTCATACTCCTTTTTAATCCATGGATTAAAACAACTCAAGCTTCCTCTAAATATATACATTAACACATGTAGGAGGAATAAACTATAAAGGAGACTCATAAGCATATATTGGACCAAATACACATATCACACATCTTTAGACTTCAAAAACACACAATATGCATATTTTTCACTATAAAACACATAACAACTTACACTGTGTATGTACAAATTTTTCATTAAAACCACACATAAGCTTCAAAAATTTGCTAAAAATTTTGACTTGCCTTTAATGATATAACTAACATCACACAAACTTCTCCTCCTTTTCAAAATCATTAAAAAGAGTTAAAAACATCGAAGAGATTGTATTAAAGCTTAAAAATTTGCATAAAAAATAAATTTAAAGTAGAAAATTCGCTCTTAATCATGCAAAACCATTCCTTATTCATTAGTTTAGTAAAGATGTCCGCCAATTGATTTTCTGTATATATAGATTCTAATTGTATATCACAATTTTGCATATGATCTCATATATAATGATATCTTACCTCAATATACTTAGTTTGTAAATGTTGAATTAGATTCTTGGTTAGGCAAATCGAACTAGTATTATATTCCAAATAGGAATCTTTATAACTTCCACTCCATAATCTATCAGTTGCTACATTTTTTTTTCTTCAGTGGTAAATAAAGCCATTGAATTTTGTTTCTTACTAAACCATGAAACCAATGCAGAACATAGAAATTGGCAAGTGCCCAATGCATTCTTTCTATCTAATAAACTATTGATATAATCCCAATCTAAATAACTAACTAACTCAATTAATGAATTTCTAGGATATCAGAAAGCTAAAGCCGATGAACCAACCAAAAACTTCAAAATTCTTTTAACGGTCAAAAAATGAAGTTGTCTAAGACTTCATTGGAATCTAACACATTAAACATAATATCAGGTCTACCAGCCATAAGATGCAACAAACCACCTATCCTACCCATATGCAACTTGGAATCTATTAGCTTTCCTTCCTTATCCTTGTTCAACTTAGTAGTAACAATTATAGGAGTTCTTAAGGGTTTTGTTTGAACCATACAAAAAATTTAAGGAATTCCTTAGTGTATTTGTCTTGAATAATACAAATTCCATCTTTCATTTGCTTTATTTACAAGTTAAGGAATAAATTAAGCTCTCCCATCATACTCATTTCAAAATCTCTACTCATGTAACTTGAAATTTTTTTACATAATCTTTCATTGGTAACTCAAAAAATGATATCATCAACATAAATTTACATAATCAATATATCATCATGATCATTCTTAATAAAGAGAGTAGTATCCACATTACCCATTGAAAAACCATTTTGAATCAACAAAGCACTTAACCTCTCATATCACGCTCTAGGAGCTTCTTTTAGACCATATAATGCCTTTTAAAATTTATAAAAGTGATTTGGTGCATCACGATTTTCAAAACTAGGTGCTTCATCAGCATGCACTTCTTCTTAAATGAAACTATTAAAAATGCACTTTTGACAGCCATTTGATATATCTCAAAACCTATATAAGATGCAAATGCTTAAAGTAATATTATAGCCTTTAATCTTGCTACAAGTGCAAATGTCTGATAATCAATTTCTTTTTCTTAATTATGCCCTTTAGCTAATAATCTAGCCTTATTTCTTACTATGTTTCTATCTTCATCGAGCTTGTTTTTAAGGACCCATTTAGTACAAATAATTTGATCAACATTATGACTAAGCACCAGGGTCCGCACTTTGTTCTTTTTAAATTGGTGTAACTCTTCATTCATGGATAAAATCCAACTCTCATTAATTAAAGCTTCATCTATCATTTTAGGCTCTATGTTAAAATTGACAGCTATATGGTACATGTCTCTAAGTGATGATCTAGTGGCTATTCCTCTTCTAACATCACCTATGACTTGGTTTGGAGGATGATCTTTCTTAAATCTCCACTTTTTAGGTAAACTCATATCTCTCCCAAACTCCTCACTTGGTTTAACAATTAGTTCACTGGGTCAAGGTTGCATATCTAAGGTATCTTCCTTATATTCTTCTAAACCTAATTTCCCCAAATATTGGATCAACCTATCTCTTCATCATCAACACTCTTCTTGAGATCAAACGGATTAGATTCATTAAAAAAAACACACATTAATTCTTCAATCAACATAGTCCTCTTGTTAATCCTATAAACTCTACTAGTAAAATAATAATTAAGAAATATGCCTTCTTCCGATTTTTCATCAAACTCACCCAAAATATTTCTAGCATTAAAAATAAAGAACTTATAACTAGAAACTTTGAAATAACTTACCTATGGCTTCTTTCCATGCCAAGGTTCACATGAAGTTTATTTATGTGGGGTCTTACACAGAGCTTGTTGAATGCATGACATTTAAATCCAATGATTTTTATCTAAAAAAAGTTATGAACATTATATTTATTAAACATGATTTTAGCCATCTATTATAAAGTTTATTCTTCCTCTTAATGATTCCATTCAATTGAGGGGTTTCAGGCGTTTAAAAACTATGAAAAATGTCATTTTCTTCATAAAATGCATCAAGCAAATCATTCAAATTCTTTACCATGATCAATTCTAATTGAAGTTGTTGAACCAATGGTTGGTTCCACCTTTGTTTTGATGATGAAAAAGTATTTTTACTAATATATTTGTGGAGCTTGTTATGATTGTTAAGATATGTTTGATGGAAACAAGTTATAAAGTGTTTAATGGCGACTTGAAGTGCATAGATGTGAATCCTTTGCTTAGAGTTTATAAAGTGGTTAAAGACCAAGTTGTTGCAAGAAGAGTCTTGGAAATGAACTTGAAGTTTGAAGATAGAAGATCAAGATCAACAGTAGAAATTGATAGGTTTTTATAAGGGAGTTTGTGTAAGTCTTCTTTTGGTCTTACCATGTGTTGAAAGAGCTCAATCATGCATATGCATTCATACTTAGTATTTACATATAGGATGCATAATCAAGAGGGGTTAAATAAATCATTTATTTAGTATTTAATTCATCTATGTTTAATATTTAATTTCTATGCATGTTCTTAGGTTTTAATTCATTTAAAATTCATTTTATGTTTAATTTTAATTTTGATATTTTCATTTAAACTATTAGTTTAAATTTTATTTTATTAGGTTTAAGTTAATTAAATAATAGTTTAAGTAATGTGCATTTTCGTTAATTTAAAATTCAATTTGTGTTTTGCCTTTATTTTTTTCATTTTCTTTTTAGCTTTTGTTTCTTTTAATTAATTATGTTTAGTGTTTATTTAAATTTTTTTTTGGTGTAAGATTGAAAACTATGTTTTGAGATTTTCGGACCTGTAAACTTATTATGGTTATACCTAATTTGGTAAGTGTACGAATGAGTTGATTCTTGATGATTTTCATAACTAGACATGTTGAATTTCATTTTGTATAGAAATGATAATTTTCCAATTCTATTGATAAGGATTCGAAATCTTGGATTGAAGCAAGGTGATAGATATGGGGAAAATATTAAAGTGAGTTTAAAGTAACTCCTTTGGTTTGTGTAGAACGTAAGGAAAGACTTGCCTATGTTGTTGACTTATGCTTCTAGATAGTTTTTCATGCCCTAATTGATTGTATGATTGGATTACAGATTGAATTGCTTGGGTGAATTGAAGAATAAATGGATTGAAAGCTTATTGGCTAAGGTATGAGAATATCCATACTTAATTGCTTATGTTAAGGAATGTATGGGAACTCTTTGTTCAAATTTTAAATAAGAAATTTGGTGTTGTGAAATGGTGAATTGAGCCTTAAGGGGCTACATTCTGTGTATGAATAGGGTCAAGATGGATTGGATGGGAATTCATCCCTCCATGACAAGTCAAAATGCTTAGTGAGTTTGGAAAACTAAGTTAGACTTTGCTTGATCTATGCCCAAATTGGGGCTATAGAGTTAGTCCATTACCTAGATGAGTGATCTTGGATGAGTATAGGATGTGAGGATCTGTTTTAATTTCTTTGTTAATGGATGAAATGCATGAATTATGTGTTAGAATGAGTTAAGTCTCTAATATGCACAAAATGAGTTGATTTTGATTCTTTTACAAAAGAACTACCTCATAATTGAAGTATATGCTTGTTAAGCCAATAATTGAAGGTAACAGCATGTGTAATGCCATTATGCTTGTAATGAGATAAAGAATGTGTGAATGCTTATGCATTATGAATGAGGTTTATGTG
>JAOXYD010076857.1:0-12452 GCA_028565735.1 Pinacopodium congolense
CTTTACACATCAACCTATCTTATAAACATCAAAGACTTAAACATTAGTAATAATAATGTTTTGTCATCATCAAAACATATGATTAGCACCACCTTGGTTTAACAATCTAAACTGAAGACTCCCTCCCTCCTTTTACATGCTTTATGGTGTATTGTGTTTGTTTCATATTTTCTTCACTCTTCCACTTCTATTTATGGACTAATACCAAAATTGACAAGAAGCATCATGACATTGTTTTTAAGTATTCATCAATTTCCTTTCTTTAGAATTAGAATGGCGATGTCTTAGGCTACAATGACACCATGGTGTGTCACTATTCATCTTATGCCCTCTATCCAACAATCTAATGATAGCCTTTTTAAAGTCCATGACTATGCCATCGTATTGAACTATTTTGCTTCTGTAATTTTCTCCTATAATTGCTCCTTTTTTTTATTTTGATTCTTCCAAGGCCTTTGTACCTATACTTCATAAAAAACAAGTCATCAAGACTCTAATTCAATGGACAATGGGTAAAATTTGCATAGTAACACATTAATAAACATATATATATATATTACCCATTAGCAAAATGATATAGTTTAAATGTAAAAGGATTATGACTATGATTATTAATTATTTAAATTTTATATACATTTAATAATTTTAATAATCATGTTTATTAATATTTTTGTAAAAATTTTTTTTTATTAACAAAGAAAATAATTATGGATAACATAATCCAAAAAAAAAAAAGTGTAATATGGTTGAGCTTAAGCTTTTTGGGCTTACTAAAACTAACTTTTTTTTCATTAATATGCCACAACTAATTTTAACTACTTAATCTAAATTAACTGTGATTATGTAATCTTAATTAATTATAATGTATGAATCATAAAATTGTTTAATAATCTATAAAAAAACAATAACTTACTAATAGTTATAGGTATATAGATTGGGTATGATATAAAATTGGCTTACTAGAATTAAAAAGTAACTAAAAATTTATTTAATGTAGAAATAAATATATATCTATACGAAGTAAAAATTTCAAAATTTATTTAAATTAAATAGTATATTTTAGTTATTATAATTTTTCAAATATTTTAAAAATTTATCTTTAAATTATTTTCAATATAAATATTATAAACATATATGGTAAATTTTAGAAAAAAAGGGAATTGCACTCTACCCCCTGTGATTTTATTAAATTCCATTTCACCCCATGTAACTATACGTGGGTTTAGAGAGCCCCAATATAACTCCCAAAGCCCCTATATAGAGACTGGATCACCAGGAGCTATACAATGATTGCTAGCCTGCTGTATACCTTTGAGTCAACCCATTGTATAGCTAGCAGCCGGACATATCTCCATTAAATATCCAATTTTGCACCTGCGGTGTGTCTTCAATTAATTCCAAATAAGAGGTCCTTAGGCTCTAGAAAAGGTGAAAACATAGTAAAGTCAGATAAAAAGCAAGAGATTAGATATGAAAAGTCTTAAGTTTTCTCTAGTTTCTCTTTTAGAAGTTATTATTGTTCTTAGGCTTCAAGCACTTGTATTTTGATTTATAAGTTGTTTTTTGAGCTACTAATTATTGGAGATTGATGTTAAGACTCATATATGAGCCTGGAAATCATCTAGGGGGTTTCTCTCTAACTTAGATTATATTTGTTATGCTCCTATTTTCATGATTAATCAAAGATATTGTACTTAAGCTTATGTCTTTATATGTTCTTTGATTTTCATGCATGTTTATTGTTGATTAGGAGATGTGTTAAAGTTTAGATCAAGTTAAGGAGTCTTTGAATCATCTAGGAGCTGTCATTGGGTTTTTTGTAACTTCTAAACTTGTTAATTAAGCTCTTATATAAAGATTAAATAACGTAATTTGCTTAAGATGTATGTTATGCTTATTTTGATCATTATTTATGGCTGATTCAATTTTTAGCTGAATTAAGAGAGCTTTTATACACGATTAAAGGTGTAATTTTTGTTTATTGAAGGTCTAAAAAATCTATTTTAAGATCGCCTCTTAATAACGAATTAAAAGATGATCTAAGACTTGAGAAATTAACTTAAGTTATAGGAAAAATCAATAAACAATACAAATTAATCATTAAATGACCAAATCTTGATTTTTTATGAGAGTTTAAGTTTTATGATTGTGGATCCAAAGGTTAAATTCTTAAACTTAAGGCCTATTAACTTAATTTGACGCATACCTAAACATCAAATTAGGATTAATAGAGAAAAGACATAGTCTTAACTATAGCTTGATCTTAATTTTGTAAAGATACTATAAACCAACCCCTAAAAATGTTAATTAGTTAATTATTTCATTGAAAACCTAATCCTTAGCTAATTTCCATAGTTTGGTAATTTTTGTGAATTTTTGAAAACAATTTAGAAGTGAAAATGAATTTTTTGAAGCAAGGTAGGATGAATTAGCAATTTCCTTCTTTTTAATTAATCATTTGGAATTTTTAGATAATTTTAAAATAATTAAATTAATAATTATAAATTTTCCATATGGCCCGAACACTTAAGGTCATAAAAAATCCTATTATATTACTTGTTTGATAGGTGCAACTACCTATGTTTTAGTTAATTTCAAAGTAAAAATTGTTCAAATCTTAAGTCTCCTATCTAACATCACACATCTAATAAATTGCCATATCACTTGCCAAATTGGACTTTATTCCATGCTAGTTGCAACTTCATATGCCACAATAATCATCCATTAGTGACCAAAAAACATTTAACAACAATGGGGGTGATAGGGGTGCATTTTTATGATTTTTCATATATAGGTGAAAAAGACCAATGTTTGTAAGTGATTTATAGAAGATTGGACAAAGAAATTAAAATCTATTAGTTCAATGATGGTCTTTACTAGTGCTATTGAACTACCTAAAAACCGTTGTTAACCTTTAAGTGCCAAACCTTTAATGGGGGTTGATACACCATGTCGATAATGTCTTGATAAGCGTCGTTGTATGTCTAAACAAACGTTGTTTCACTCCAAGTCTAAGGGCAAACTTGACCATTCAATCCTAAAATATCTTAACCTTAATTGAGGGAGTATATAAGGCTAATAATAGACCTAAAGATGGAGCTTTTGTTCCCTTTTTTTTTTTCTCTTAGACTAGCTACTTAGTTCTTCATCATTTTCTTCTTAGTTTAGCTAGTTTTGCTTCCTTTCATCTTGTATTTCATTTTACCCTTTTATTTCATGTTTTACATAGATTATATATTGATAAGGATGAATTTCTTTATGTTTTGGTATGTGATTTCACAGGTATCAATCCCTATTTTTGGTACGAAAACGCTCAATTAATGTTATTTTATGTCAAATGATAGGTTTGATTTAGTGAGACAAGTTTCAGATCAAAACACTGAGTTTTGGAAAGAATTGGAGTAAACATGGAGTAAGGATCTATTATTCTAAATCATCAATGATGATTGTTTCAATTGATCAACGACGCCGTTGAAGGAGCATTAGACCATCATTAAAGGGCAAAACCTAAGTCCTTCAATGGTGGTTCAGCGAACCACTATGAAAGGAATTTAACTCACCATTAAAGGAGTTTACAGTGAAAAATAAAAAGGAAAATTCAGTCTTTAAATCGTCCTAGGATAAACCCTAATTGAAAATGTCATAGAAAGCAAAAAGAAAGGCAAAGACTGTTGAACCAAGGGAGGTTCCACCTTATTTTTGTAATGACAAAACAAAACTCTACTACTAATTTTTTTACTTTTAAGTTTATTGAAAGATAGGTTGGACAAAGATCAAGATTGATCATTCAAAGAGACTTGAATTAAAAGATCAAAGTTTATAAAGATTAAGAGTTTGAAGAAGAATTTTATTTTAGAATAAGTTCACTTATGTTTTGTTTAAGGTAAATTTTTCTTGATTTTATCTTGGATTTTTAAGAGGCTCAAAATGGATCATTCATTCATATTTTAAAATATGAATGATTGTCTTATCTTGATGATTGGCTTAATTGATTAGGGTTTAAGAATGCATAAGATAATTAACATTATATAAAATGCTTAATTTAAAAGTCATGTTAAATATTTTGAGTTTATTAAGGTTTATTGAAATGGTTTAAATGTTTTAATAGAGGTCATCATAATGTAGCATCGGTCGACATAATGAGTTAGGTTAGTCGATCGAAATCAAGATGAAGGCCTATCGATTGAATGAACCATTTCTATATTTCGACCGAATGTTGAGGAAATATCGAGAAGAATCCGATTACACATATTGTACAATGGTAAAATAATTAATTCTTTTTTGTCCGTTGGACAATGGAAATAATGATCATTGTACAACTGATAGATGGTGAAAAATAAGTATAAATATGCTGTTTTATTTGTGATATAAAATAGAGTTTTTGATTTAGTGATATATGTGAGAAAAAAAGTTTTCAGTGTTTTACAAAGGTTATTCAAGTGTTTTATTAAGTGTGTTAACGTTGACCTAGAATTGAGCATTTCTTTCTTATTTTTGGTGTGTTTTTGTGTGAGGCTTTTGAGCATTATTTTTATGCATTCATTCTTCTAGCCTCTTTTATACATCGAGTAAAATTGAGTGAATTCATTTGTTTGTTAAATTATTCTTGTGAGGGTTGATAGGTTATTCTTGAGCCTAGGAAAAATAATTGTGTGAGAGGCCATTCTTTAGTCTAGAAAAAAGGATTGTATTGTTAAATGTTGTATTCTTATTAAGTTTCAATAAGAGCAAAATCTTAACAGTAGTGTTGAGGATTAGATGTAGGGGCAAGTGGATAGCTCAAACTAAAATAGATTTGGTGTACCTCCTTCTCTCTTACTCTTTATTTTACATACTTATATTATTGTATTGTGCTTGATTATTTCGGTGAATTTTATTTCGTATATATTTTTGTGAAAATTTTTCTTAAAACTTAATTCACCACCCTTAGGTTTCATACAAACCTAATAATTGGTATCGGAGAGTAAGTCTCACGGTATGTTAATTCTAATGAATTAATGAGTAAAGATTATATAGCACACATAATGCATAATTTTGATCCCTCTTCCAGTCTTGAAGGTCAAAATACTTATAGAGCTCCTTACTTTGACAGAAATAATTATTTGTATTAGAAAACTAGATGAGACATTATTTGAGAAGTGAAAGCATAAACCTTTGGCTTTTTATTTTTGAGAAGATCAGCTTACCTTCAAAACTCATAGAAAATGAAATTATGCTTAACAAAGATAATGAAATGAGTATTGAAGAAAATAAATTAGCATCCTTAAATAGTAGAGCCATACATATTTTATTTTGTGCTCTTAGTATTGAAGAGTTTAATAGAATTTCTATGTGTGACATTGTATATGATATTTGGCATACATTAGAAATTACATATGAAGGCACTAATCAAGTGAAAGAAACAAAAATTAGCATGCTCACTTATTAGTTTGAATTGTTAAAATTGTCCTATGATGAAAATATCTCTACGATATATGCTCGATTGAACAATATTGTTAGTGGTTTAAAGGGGCTAGATAAGATCTTATCATATGTTGAGCTTGCTAGGAAAATTCTAAGGTCTCTATTGAAATATTGGTAGCCCAAGGTAACGACAATTCAAGAAGTGAAAGACCTTAAAGCCCTATCTCTCGACAAGATTATTGGATCACTACTTACTTAAGAAATGGTTTTGAAAGACACACAAGAAGAAGAAGTTATACCTGAAAAGAAGAGTATCATGTTTAAGGAAATGAAAAAGGAAGATGGCGAGAATGAAGAATCATCATATGGAAGTGGTGAAGAAGAATCCGTCGCACTCATTACGAGAGGCTTGAGGAAGCCTAGACGAAGGAAAGCTCTAATTCATAGGAAAGAAGGTAAGTACTCTAAGAACAAATTATCTAATGTAACTTGTTTTGAATGTGTTGAAAAAGGACATTGAGGTCGCATTGCTTGCAACTTTAATAGAGAGAAAAATAAGAAAAGAAGAAAAGGAAGGAAAAGAAAAATTATAAGAGGAAAGAACTAAAAGTCAAAGGGTCTAAATCAAGTGAATCAGAAAAAGAAGAGACAGTAAATATATGCTTCATGGTTCACAATAAGATAAGTCTCCCCCACTCTAATGAAGAATGTGAAATAGAATACATAGATGAAGAAAATTTAAAATTCATAGAAGACTTAGCTAAGAAAAAGAAGAAACTGCAAGACAAAAATGAGGAATCATTGAAAATGATTGAT
The DNA here is from genome assembly GCA_028565735.1 of Pinacopodium congolense. NCBI lineage: Eukaryota > Viridiplantae > Streptophyta > Magnoliopsida > Malpighiales > Erythroxylaceae > Pinacopodium > Pinacopodium congolense. The sequence goes on from JAOXYD010076857.1 coordinate 6,220, forward strand.
GAATATAGATTGGAAAATTAAAGTATTGGAAAATTAAAGTATTGGAAAATTAAAGTATTAGAAAACATTTAGATTCAATAAACAAAGATAACAATGAATTGGTAAATGAAAATATTGTCTTAAAGAAAGAAGTGGAATCACTTAAAGGATCACTGTTGAAATTTACAATGGGAAAGAAAAAAATTAGAAACCATGTTAAGCATTCAAAAGATGGGAAATGACAAACATGGTTGAGGATATAATGGAACATCATCTAGTAAGACGGTCTTCGTAAAGGGAAAGAATTTGGAAGATGATAGTTGTTAGGGTTAAATTTATAGTATTTTTGGTTATTATTTGATGTCAATTTAACCCTATTTTAGAGTATGAATATTCCATTTATGTATTATTATGTTTACTTTATAAGATGGAGCTTAAAGATGGAGATTGGAGTAAAAATATAGAAGTTTTGTCAAAAGTCAAACTAAAAGTCAGCTTACAATGGCGGGCTCCTAAGGTGCCATTAATGATTAACGACGGGCTCTCAGGATGCTGCGATGAACACTACCTAGGGAAGAGTCAAGTTGTGACTAGTCAAATATGTCAGCCTTAAATCTCCAAAATTATGGTTTGGGAGTACTTTTTTTTATCTACAAGTGCAAGTGGGAGGCTGTAAGAGCTGTCAAAATAGTAAAATAACAACAAAACATGAATTAATAAGTAGAATTTAGATATGAATTTTTGAGAGAGAGAATTGCTTTTCCTTCTCTCTTAGTTTTTCTTAGAGTTTCTTAACTTCAAACACTTGTAATTCGAGTTATATTGTGAGTTTTGAATTGCTATTTAATGGAGAATGTTGCTAAGACATATATCTTTATTTCTAAACCATCATATCAAATTATCACTTGTTTTACTCCATTTTTCGAATTAATCAAAGTTCTTGTTCTTATGATCACATTCTTGAATGTTCTTTGATTTTCTTGCAAGATCTTGTGGAATCTGAAGCTGGGTTGATGCCTAGATTCTGTTGAGGAGTTCAAGACTTGTCCAGGAGCGTTATCAACCTATTTTTTATCTTCTAAAATAATTATTTCAGCTTACATTTTTGGATCTATCAAAGTATGTGGCTTAAGATGCATGTTTTGTATGCTTTGGTGATTATGTGTGGTTAAATTGATTTTTCAACCTATTATTGATGTTTTAATGTTTTAAGAGAGTTTAAATGGATTTATTAAGGTCTGATTTTGTTTTTTGAAGGACTTAAAGTTTTGATTTTGAGCTAATCACTTAATATTAGAGTGAAAGATAATAAAAGACTTCAGAAATCAACTTAAGTTGTTGTAAAAATCAATAAACAATACAAATCAATTAGTGAATGATCAAAATTTGATTATTTATAAGAGTTAGAGATATGAGACCACAAATCCAAAAATGAAATTGTTTAAATTAAATTCCGTTTACTTGATTTGAAGCATAATCAAAATTTAGACAAGATTTAATGGAGAAAAAGCAAAGTTTTAACCATAGCTTTGTTTTGATTTTATGAAGGAACTATAATCTAGCCTTTAAAATTGTTTAAAGCTCAATTAATTTATTAATCACCTAGTCCTTAGCTAAATTACCCAATTTAATAATTTTTAGTAATTTAGAAATCATCTTATAATTCAAAATTGTAAGGTTTGAAGCATAGTAGGATAGTTTAGTGTTTTTCATCTTTTCAATCCGTTAATTTGGAATTCTCTAGATAATTGTAATATGATTATCCTAGTACTTACATCATATAAACTTTCTTATGGGATCGATACTTAGAGTCTAAAATATACTCCACTTTATTACTTGACTCGACTAGTACGCTTGCCGAAAAGTTGGTCTTCAATTAATTGTTAAATTGTGCATTGAAAGATAGATTAATTTGAGCTAATTTTTTTTGTGGCCAACCATAGTAAATTTTTTTACATCGTTGCTGGGGAAGTGAATTGTAATATTAGGGATATATCGGTGTCAATTACTCTAGAGTTTAATTTTTTTGTTTGAATTGTTTTCTTTATATGTTCTGTGATTGTTTTATGTTTCATTTATCAATTTCTTTCTTTGTTTTATTTTTGTTGTCATCTTTGTTTGTGAGTTGGGGCATCTTTTAGTATCTTAATTAAGTTATCAAGAAGATGTGGAGGCAAAATTATCATTGGTTTGACTGTCAATGGTATGAGCTTGAAGTTCAAATTAATTGGGGTGATGACTGGACAAATCATTTTGAGGACGATGAAACCTATACCCCTGATTTTAAGGATTACCTGGATTACTCTTGGCTTAAACCAGCTTGTTTTGAGTAACCTTCCCTTTTTCCTAGTTAACAGTATCCTGAGTGTATTGATGAGTGTACCTCTAGTTTGATGGATCATCCTAATTATTCTTGGCTCAATAAGGCTACATTCACTTTACATTTAAAAAAACCTTCTCTGTCTAAACAAGATTAAAGAATCATGGAGCAAGTTTTAGAATCAATTAGGGAAATTGATCATGTAGAGTCAATTGAGCTAGCAAGTGAGAGTGGTGAGTCAACATCAACTTTAAGTAACCCAAAATTTGACACTGTTAAGAGTGAACATCAATTTTAGGTCATTGCAAATAAGATAGATGAAGAGTCCAAGGTAGCATATGAGAGTGTAGATTTCATAGTTATTCCAACTTTTAATTCGTAAGTGAGAGTGAGATACTTCCAAAATGCTTTGACAAGGGTAAGATTTCTAAATTCAGGACCCTGCTAAATGGTACAGGAACCCTTCTAAAACTAGTTTGTCATTATACTAAGGATGAGGATGAGGAGTTAGGTATTGGATCTAAGTTTAGGTTGAAAATTTCCTAACGCTAAGGTCCAACTAAAAGACCTTAAAGAAGTGGTTGTTAGGAGGCGACCCAACCATAAAAGTAGGATTTCATATGCTTTCAATAAAATAGTATGCTTTTTGCATGCTTTTGGTATGTTTTCTTTTAGTGTGTTTTAGTGTGGTGTGGTTGTTTTTGTTTCTTGTGTGTTTTCTTTTGTTTATGATGCTTTTGAGCTTTTGTCCTTAATTTTCAGGTGGTTGCAATTTACATTAGCAGAGAGCTTTCACGATCACATATTTGTCCATGGATATTCATTTCCTTTTTCTCGCATTTTATGCTTATTTGTTAATTTATGAACTTTGGGGATAATGTTCAATTTAAGTGTGGGGGAAGGAAATATGTGTTGAGCACACTTGAGTATTGTTTTGTTTAAACGTGATTTGATTTATCATCAATTTCATTATAGGTTATAAATTGTGAATTTTTTTTTGATTTTGATACTTCTTATTGTCTTTTTTTAATTCAATTATTTTGACAAGTTGAAATTATACATGATTGATTTGTCATATTAATGGCTAGATACTTTTGACCCATTTCATAATTTGGATAATGGATACCTAATGCTCAAAAAGATATTCCACTTATAAAATGTAATGTGCTAAGTAATTTTATAATTACTTTGATGACACTTTCATCATTCAAAGAAAAATGAAAAAAAATTAGAATTAATCCAAAAATATAATAATAAATAAATAAAATTACTTCATTCATTAAATAAGTAAGCAGAATCCACTCCTCTAATTTCTAATCTTATTTATGTAAAAAAGACAATATATATATATATATATATATAAGGTTTGAAATTATGAGTGGGACTAATAATCAGTTGAGTTATTGTGAAACAGTTGAGTAACCAGGGATTATTAACGAAAAAATGTTTACCTTTGCATAAAAAGACTGAGGTAACTTCACATCTAAACTTCTTGCAAATTTAATTAATTATGTATTTAATTATTTTATGCTTTAATTTTCAAAGGATGTGAAAGTGTCGAAAAGATGATGCATTAAACTTAGTATATTGCCTTTTACATGTGGAATTGATTTTTGTGATTTAGGTTGAAGATTGAAGAGGCATGAAATTTGTTAAACGTATTTGGAATTTTATGTGATTAATCAATTATATAACATTTCCATGAGTCATTATTTTTGAAAGATGAATAAAACATTTTCAATAATTGTGTTGTTAATTTTGAGTCAAATTTCCTATTTTTATATCTTATTATGAACTTGATGATGAATTAATTTACTTAAGAACAAGTAAATGCTTAAGTATGAGGGAGTTATTAAGGGATAAATTCATAGTGTTTTGGATATTATTGATGTAAATTTACCCCTAAAATTATTTTAATATGTTTAATTATTTATTGAAATTGTTTATTTTATAGGATTGAAGCTTAATTGATAATTGCTAAAGAATTAATCAAGAAATATATAAAATGATGCAAAATTGGAGCTGTCTAGACTCAATATGGTGGTTTGAAAAGACCACCATATACATCTCAAGACCCCCATATTCATAGCCACATTTTTGGTTATATACGGTAGGCCTTTACCACCATATTAATTAGTCAAACCTTCGTATTGAACACAGACTAGTATAACTTGATAGAATTTCCATATTTGTGCTCGCAGCCTGTCTCTACTCAACTTTATTGACTTGGGACACTAAGTGGACATGTGTTAGAGTCGCTAAAAGAATACTAAACACGAAAACACACACACAATTAAGAAAGAAAGCATATTTGCAATATAGTGAAAGAAGCTCTTGCTTCTTTCTTAGTTTTTCTTAGATGTTTTAGGCTTTAAACACTTATAATTCAAGTTTTAGATTGATTTTTGAGTTGCTGTTTGTTGAAGATTGAAGCTAAGACATATATATGAGGTTATAAACCATCATAGGGGGTTTCTTAACTCAGATTATCACTTTATTTCCTTTGTTTTTCAGATTAATCAAGTTCATGTTCTTATGCTTATATTCTTTGAATGTTCTTTGATTTTTTTGCTAGTTTTAGGGGATTTTGTAGCTGAGTTGATGCCAGATCATGTTGAGGAGTTCAAGATTTTTCCAGGAGCTTTCCCAGACTGTTTGTAACTTCTAAAATACTTATTTTAGCTTATATTTGTAGATCTATTAAAGTATGAGGCTTAAGATGCATGTTTTCTATACTTTGATGATCATGTTTGGTTAATTCATTTTTCTGCTAAGGATTGGTATGTTTTAGGAGTGCTTAACGACATGTAATAAGGTCGAATTTTTTTTATTAAAGGTCTTAAAGTTTTGATTTTGGACTGATCACCTAATATTAGAGAGAAAAACAATCTAGGATATGAGAAATCTACTTAGGTTGTTAGGAAAATTAATAAACAATACAAATCAATCAATGAATGACCAAACTTTGATTATTTTTTAGAGTTAGAGATCTAAGACTGCAAATCCAAAAATCACTTTCTTGAAATTAAAGCCCATTGACTAGATTTAAAGTATAACCAAACTTTAAACTAAGTTTAATGAAGAAAAGGCATAAGTCTTAACCATACTTTCTATTAAATTCGTGAAGGAACTCTAATCTAGCCTTTAAAATTGTTTAAAGCTAAATTAATTCATTAATCACCTAATCCCTAACTGAATTCCACAATTTAATAATTTTTAGTAATTTAGAAATCATCTTATAATTCAAAATTGCAAGGTTTGAAGCATAGTGGGATAGCTTAGTATTCTTCATCTTTTTAATCAAATAATTTAGAATTCTCTAGATAATTGTAATTCGATTGACCTATTACTGACGTCATATAAACTTCCTCATGAGATTGATACTCAGAGTTTTAAATATACTCCTTTTTATTACTTGATTAGATCGATACGCTTGACGAAAAGTTAGTCTTGAATTAATTATTAAATTGTGCATTAAAAGATAGATTAATTTGAGCTAATTTTGTACGTGACCAACTGCAATCAAGTTTTTGGTGTCGTGGCGGGGAAGTGAATTATAATGTTAGGGATATATTAGTATCAATTACTCTAGAGTTTGGTTTGTTGTTTGCATTGTTTTCTTTATTATGTTCTGTGTTTGTTTTATGTTTCGTTCATCAGTTTCTTTCTTTGTTTTATTTTTGTTGTCATCTTTATTTGTGAGTTAGGGCATCTTTTGGTATCTTATTTGAGTTATGGAGAAGATGTGGAGGCAAAATTATCATCAGCTTGATAGCCAATGGTATGAGCCTGAAGTTCAAATTAATTAGGGTTATGACTGGATAAATCATTTTGAGAACATTAAAACCTATACCATTTGTTGAACTAAGGGAGGTTCCAATCTTGGTTTTGATGATAACAAAACATGCTTAATCACTAATGGTTTAAGTTTATG
>JAOXYD010076867.1:0-12452 GCA_028565735.1 Pinacopodium congolense
TTCTAACAACTAGGAACCAACGTCATGGTTCTCTTAATCATCTATTAAATCTAACTCTAGTAATGAACCTAAGGAAGAGAGATTAAGTACATGAATAGATAAAAAGCATTCAAACATATAAGAATACATGAAACAAGATTAAAGCCCATTTAATATCCTAACCTTAATTAAAAAAATTAGTCACGGATAATCATCAATAAACATAAAGATATGAATGAAAAAATTTATTTTTATTGATGAAATAACAAATTGATAATAAGAAAAAAAAAGAGTATGAAAATTATACAATAAAAAATAAGAAATCTAGATTAAATCCCTCGTACTTTTCAAATCCAACTTGAACATACTCTAAATGACTCACTTTGTCACCCACTGAATGTCTTTGAATCAAAGACAAGTTCAAGAAGAGAATAAATAAACTAATTCATTGTTATGACAGCTATTGTTATACCCTAATATTTTCCTTATAGGTGGTTCTGTCATTCAAAAGAGATTCTTTCTTTTCTATCACTTTGACATGTATAAAAAAAATATTGTGACATCTCCTTTCTTACAAAATTTTGAAATTGATTGTTTTTTTAATATCAAAATGGACGATTCCAACATTTAGAGTCGAAAAGAATAGTTACAAGAGGTTTTTCAAACTAAAAGAGATCCAATCAAAATGCTTATCAAGTTATAAACTCTTTAGCAGTAATATGACTCTTAGGACAGAGTAAAAGGTTGCTATTTTACTTATGTCCAAAGAAGGTATTAATCAACACTTAATAATGAAGTATAAAAAGTGTCGTTAATTAAAGTAGTTTATCTTTTGACTTTTCTCCCATTTGTTATAAATATAATGGCCCCCATCTAGAGAGTATAATAGTACCATTCTACATAGGTGTTTTATTTCTAAATTATTATCAAAACTATTTTCTTTGGACTTGAATCCTCGAATTTGAAGTGTACCTAAAAATTTATTGAAATAACTTAGTAATAGGGAAAATTCATGCTTGAAAATAGATTAAAAAAAATCAAAGAACATGTTGAACCAAAGAAGGTTCCAATCTTAGTTTTGATGATATCAAAACATATTTGTTTACTAATGATTCAAGATTATGTTTTGGATTTTAAAGATAGGTGCATTTCATGATGAATTTTAAATGGAAAGATTGAAGCTTGAAGGCCAAAATTGAAGTTTATGGAAGAATAAGGGATATGACAGCTTCAAGACCTTAGTTAGGTTGTTTCAAATATGTTTGTAAGTTTTACTTAATGTTCAATTGATCTAAGGGCTCAAAATTATCATGCATTGCATATGATTTTATACAAGTGCGTAAAACTCTCATCATATAGGTTAATTTATGTGTTTGGATTGTTTGAATATTTTGATGAGTCAAATAGACTTGAGTTATATTTTAAAACTTGCTTGAAGTCTTAATTAATGTGCGTATTTTGATTGGAAAGGTTTAAAATTGAACTAAGCATTGTTTCATGTTCTTTTGGAGATATACAACGGGCTAGCTGGAGACATACAATAGGTTGAGCAACTGTCATATAGCCCTGTTTCTCATAGAGCTATACGACAGTTTGGCAGGGCACCGTATAGCTCCCAAAACCCATCGTATAGGTTCAACAATTAGTTTATGCTTACGTATTTTGTCTTCTTTTAACCTCTAAATAGCTAGTTTTTATTAACTAGGTACTCTAAACTCTTCCTGACCCTTTATATACCTCTTCTAAACGTTTATTTCATTTCTTTATGCTCCAATAACAAATTTACAAGCAAAAATCACTCACTCACTCAAAGCTATCAAACACCTTCACTGCTCTTATTTCAATCCATACTTTGACCTCTCTAATTTGTTTATAAGATTGCGAATTTGTTGTTTTCTAGTTGTTTAAGTGTTCTAGTATTTTTTTTAATCTTAGTTTTGATTTTTAGAGTGCTTATTTTGGTATATTAACGCTTGAACTTATACTTTTATCAAAATTATTTCTACATTTTCTATTCTTACTTTAATCTCAATTTCAGTAACCTTAATATGTTTCTAAAGTTGTGAAATTATTATTTTATATTTACTTAAAGTCTGTAGAGTTTGTTTAATCTTTGTTTTAAATTTTTGCAAGCCTATATTGATTGTTTTAAGATTAAACTTTTAGTCACTCCAAACATATTCTGTTTTGGCTATTCTTATTTTAATCACATGAATTGCTACTTAAATCAACTTCAGCGTGTTTATCTTTGTTATTGATAATTAGCTTAAGTGTTTAAGAACATCATTGATCAATTTTGTGCATTATTAAGTTTTTATATTGACATATTAAGGGTCATTTAGTTGTAAACATCATATCTGTCTAGGTTTTGGTGTTCTCGTCTTATTTCATATGTTTAGGTGCTTAAATTCAATTTAATTGCTTCCAAATCATTGTATCTTGATTGTTTACATCATTAAGAGTTTCATTGGCTATTTAAGCGAATTTTTAGAGTATTATTTGAGTGATTGGAAGCAATTACATTCACATATCTATAAGCTATCTAGATTTTGTGTTTGGCATTGTATCTTTAATTTCCATCATACATTTAAGTGTTTGGTGATTACAATCTTCCATATAAGTTTGTTTAAGTATTTAAGTGCAACTTAGTTGTGTAATATCATTTATTGAATGCATAGAACCCTTAGTTTAATTGTGCTTTAAGTGAAACACCTTCTTAAGTGTGTTTGGTTACTTTTAAAGGGGGATTATTGAACTTATTGAATTGTTTGGACAATTGTTGTTATTAAAGGATCCTCTTTGCCATATAAAGATTGTCGAAAAGTTACTCTTCACCTTCAATAAGAAAGATTATATCTTGTTATGGTTACTCTTTACCATAAAAAAAAAAAGATTATACTTGCATTGATTAGTTAGTTAAATTTCTAAAAAGTAGTTGGAGAGTGGATTAAGTAATTGTTAGGGATTATTGAATCATTATAAGTTTTGGTGTTCCTTCTCTCCCTTCTCTCCTTACTTTTTTGTTAATTATTTGGTTTGACTATTAGTTTAATTGTTATCTTTTGGCATTAGCATTTCTATATCATTCTAGGTTGAATATTAGTTTAGTGATTGCATTTAGTTTAACTTGTTTTCGATGGCTAATTTAATTGTTTGAAAAATTTTAATCACTCAATTCACCCTCCCCCACCAAGTGCTTTTGGGGTTTATAGAACATAATATATAAACTACCCTAAATTTCCCATCATCACTTCCATCAATACTTTTATTGATTCTTATATTACCATTGGAATTATATCTAATTATTCTACCAATATTACCTGTAATAATGCCATAAAAATCATATTTAGTGCCATGTCCTTAACATTAGAATCTACTTTACTACTTGCATCGCCACTCTTATTACATATTATATTGCTACTATAATCACTTCTAACTCTGTTAACTCATCTAACATTAAAGATGTTATTAAACTAAAAGATGTTCTAATTTGCAATTTTGATTATATAAAACATATTTGATACTAATTACTTGTTTTTGTTAAAAAAATAGAAATTTGGATGATATGACTAAACTTATATTAGAGCCCAAATATGATGTTTAACAAGAAAAGAAAATGTTAAAGCAAGAATCATAGTAAAGATTAAGTGATAGATAAATGATCAAGACTAAGAAGATAATTGAATAGGTTTATGTTTGCATTTTTTGTTATAAGTCTTGTCTTGATCTTTTTATTACCTGAAGGGCTCAATGTTTGCATAGTTATTTTCATTTATGATTTTTGCATAGAATGTTTGCATATACATTGCATATTAGGCTTTTACATATAATGTTTCATAATCAAGAGAAATTTTGTGAAAGGTTTTAAAAGAAATCCTCTTAATGTTTCAGGATGTTTTCTAGAAATATTTTGAGTGAGTTTAAGTTAGTTTTTGAAAGTTAAAAAATTTTTTGAAATAATTTCAAAAGGTTTTGAATTACATATATTTAAATAAAGTGCATAATCTTCATAGGCCAATACATATTTTATTTTTGAGCTTAATTGAAAGGTCTTAGTATCTAAAATCAATTTGGAAAACTTAGTGGAGTCAAGTTTTTATAAGAATATTGATTTTAGGAAGCTTAGAAAACTTTAAGAGATTCAAAAGTTTTGAAAAGTTCAAAATTGTTCGTAAATTTTCATTAATCAATACATTTTGAGTTTTTCGTTTCAATTAAAGAGTCTTAATCACTAAAAAAATTATGGGAAACCTATTGAACCGTTTTTAGTCAAGTTTTTTTTTTTTTTAAAATGATGATTTGGAATCTTTGAAAATTTTATAAAGTTTAAAAGTTTTGAAATTTTTTTAAAAAGAGCATAAATTTTCATAGATCAAGATTTTTTTTAATTTTTTTATTTTAATTGAAAGGTATTAATCATTAAAAAAATTTTGAAAATTTTTGGAACTTATTTGGATTAATTTTCAATTAAAGAAATTATTTTGGTTATTTGGAAATCTTTTGCAAAAGTTGGAAAATTGATATGCAAAAATACTGGTTGACTAATGTTGGATACTTGTCAACGAATATGTTCGAATTTGGGCCACTGGTCTACAAGTACCATCTAGTGATTGACCAGTCAATCCAAAGCACTGGTCTACTAATCAGGTAACACCTCATTGTAAAGGCTATCTAAAGACTCTTCTAAGTGTTTCTAATATGTAGGAAACATTTTTAATGAGGTTTTCAAATTGGCAAGTCTATAAATAAGAGTCCTAAGTGTTTTGAAACAATCTTTATGCATGCTAATGAGTCTTAAGAAAGATTGAATGCATTCTTTGTTATTGAATTAAGTTCAATGAGCTTGAAAGAAAGTGTGAAGTTTTTTCATTTGCATTTATTATTAATAAGCCTTTTTGCATTGTTTTGATTAAAGAAGATATAGTGATTGTGTCTTTGATTTTACCCTTTTTTTAATTAAATTTAATTAATTAATAAAAAGAGAGTTAAACACTCCACACGAACACTCACTATAACCACATGGGTGAAGCCTCTATGCTAACCCCGTAATAACCTAAAAATGAAACGAAACTCTTTAAGAACCCTAGAAAGCTCACACATACAAAACTTTACTGAATTAGGTTGGCATTGGCATCGTACATGAGGAAACTCCATATGACGAATAGATGGATGTGCCCTACACTTGAATTAGACATCGAATCAATAAGGTAACATCTTATGATCGAACAAGTGTTCACAAAAACTGACTAAATACATAAAGTGTCTATCTTGCTAGGCATCGGCGATGGAGAAGGCTCCCTAGTCCCCAGTGTCTGGCCTAAAGGTAACCCTTCTAACCTTTCCCCTCCCCGAGTAGACTAGGTTCCCTACACCTTAACTATCCATCGATCTCTTTGCAGCAAAGAAGAATAACCTCCATAAATCCAAGATGACAATATCTGCCTCGACTGCTTCAGAACAACTTCCACCTAAGGTACTGACTTCCAACCAAAGCTGCTTAGAGTAATAGTGAGTAATTTTTGGTTGAATACTTTGCTTTGAATTGATTCGCCACTAATCCCAATTATTTATAGGGTTAGGGCGATTTTAGTCTTGAGGTGAGATTGGGGCTTACGTATTAGGGTTGAGTTTGTTAGTTATTGAAAAGAAGCACATTATAAAAGGGTTCACCTTCACCCAGTAAAGAAGATAATGTTAGCAGAATTTCCAAGTAATATCTTGATGTAGATTAGAAGCTATTTATAAAGGCACTAGTGAAGATAGAAAGGTGGAGAGTGAGCATTTAAAAGAGGGGGAAGCTAACATATGCTTGATAGGCTTGCCCTCTTATTCTTATTATGTGATCAAGATAATTACAATGATAGTGATAATTAATCAACATATAATGACATGGTATAATGTTTAGAAGTTATAACCTTAAAAAGGAAGAAGATATTTTTTAAGTACAAGGAAATATTAAAATTTTTGAATAAAAATAAGATATAAAATGATAGGTTGAAGAGTGAATTGCATGATATGGTAGTGTATAGGAATGTGGATATTATTAATAATGATGAAGGGAATAATTATTGCATGAAAATGGGTCTTTAAAGAAGGAAGTTAATGCCCTTGAGGAGTCTTTAGCAAAATTAGAATGCATGTTTAGAGTCTAAAAGGCTTCTAATGATATACACGGTTTTGGGTTCCACTCAAGGGAGTGTTTCCACAAATGTAAAAACTACATTTGTAAAGAGCAAGAGTTTAGATGAAGAGCATGACCTGGGCCGTCTACTAAGAGCCCTCATATAAGCTAATCATATAAGCACATTTTTAAACTAAGTGAGGAGAAGAAAATGAAATAACATTGGTGGTATAAAAAGGAGGTACTCACTTACTTTTATAATTATTTATATTATTTAAGAATGTTGATTGGCCTGAAAATGTTTGGATGAGAAAGAATGACGAAAGTGTCTAGGAGGAGCTATTGTATGACTAATATAAAATGATTTTTGAAATTGATATCTTTTTGAAATTGTTATAACTTTTGAAAGATGCTTTATATAAGCACTTGTCGCCTATGGGTTTTGAAGAAATGATTTTTGTAAGTTGTAAAGGCACCCAAGAGTTGAAGGAGGGGAGAGAGAGTGAATTGGGTGTTTTAAAATTTTTTTTAAGCTAATGCATAAACCACCTAAACCAATTTTATGTTATATGCAATCTTTAAATCACAATTTGATGCGTGTGTGATACATGCCTAAGTTTTAATTAAAATTTTCCCCGAAAAAAAAATACAATACCACAACATACAACTAGGCAAGTATACCTATCGTAGAGCAATATAGTTAAGATGAGTCCAGGGTTAAATCCACAAGGACTATTATACTAGTGAGTGTTTATCTAAACTATCTAGCTTAACACGATTTAAATAGATTGATTATTTTAATAAATAAAATTTAATAAACAAATAAAAGTAAATTGCTTGAATTAACCCACAAATGATAACATCAATGATGAAGGTAAGAGTTAAGTGACTAATCTATTTAGGATGTGTACGTATTCATTGTTCATCTTAATTTCACTTAATCTTTAAATTTATTGGACTATAGTTTCTTTAACGTAAATCCCACACACTCTTAAGTTATGAAATCATACTCAAGTTAATAAATTAGGATAAAGTTCTCTTTATTCCTCTCTATTGATTTAATGCATTTTCTCGCTCTTATAGAGCTTATTGTGTTGGATAAGCTCACACCTAACCTAAGCATCTTATGTAAGCCTATCTCTAAGTCTCCATGAAAGATGTATTATTTATGAAGTGATTCTAAGTATGCAATGATTGGATCTTTCAATTAAACATATGCAATGGGCTCTCGAGCAAGCATACACAAATGAAATTATTGAAATTAAGAGTTACGTTCACATAATATTCGATAAGCAACATCGTTAAAATCCATAAATGATCATAATAAATCAAGAACAAATAATAAATACTACATCTTGAAGTTCGTAAAAATCTAACTCCTAATGAGAAGTTTGCTCCTAATCGTAGTTTGAATCATAAAAATAATCAACAAAGAGAAAGAGAAAAAGAAAGGCTCATTCTGGTTTAATGTTGATCCTTGACTCCTCAGTGATAGTTGATGTGAATTCCTTGTCTTGAATCTTTAATTCTTATGTTGGAATCTTTATTTTCATTCAAAATTTAGTAAAGATCCTTTGGAGATGGTCTAAGACCTCAAAGCCTTTTCTTGGTGGCTTCCCTGGGTGGTTGGAGGTAAGAAGGGTTATTTTATAACCCCTTTATGCATGATCTATGGCTTGGACCAATGGTTGTGGGACTTGCTCATGATATCCTCTATCAAGATATCACAAGCATGGGTTTGGGTCATGGGTCTTGGCATAGGCCATAAGTCTCCTAACAAATTCTACCTTTCTTTACCTTTCCTATTTTAACTCCTTCCGTATACCTCTAATTGCCATGAACTTTGATATGAAAGCTCCTCACATGATGATCTTGTACCTCATAACATTTCATACCAATCTAAGTACGGGAAGTAATACATCATCAAAGTCACTTGTACTAAACTTGGTGCTTGCTGGAGCTTATCTTATTCTTCTCTTAATAAATCTTTCATGGCTTGTCATATAACTTTAAAAATTGGTGTGGAACTTCATAACATGATGATCTACGTCCTCAAATTCAAGCCATACCTCTTCTAGTTCCAAAAGTGCTTCAAAATGCTCACCAGATCTTACAAAACATAAAGAATCATCCAAAAACAACTTCAATAGCATCTTTTTCATAAATAAACAAAATATGCACCTAAATTATATGCAAATGTCCCTTAAATATTAGATAATTACTACAAAACATGCCTAAAATATGTATAAATAAGATACTATCACCATTTAACCTAGATTTTATGTCATATAAGGTAATAAAATAATTTAAAAAAACTAAAGAGGTAAAGGAGAGAGGATATATAAGAATTTTTATGGTGGTTCAAGAATAATCTCAATTGCATATGTCCACTCTCTAACAATTATATTACATGTTACACTTTAACTAAATAAAGAAGTACAAATCTTCTTTGGGTAAAGAAAAACCCTTTACAATCCCAATCTTATTTTTGGAAGATAAAGAATAATCTTAAAAATAACTCTTTTTCAAGGAAAAGAGGAGCCTTTAAAATGAATCCCAACCAAACAAACTCAAACAGATCCTTTTATAAGAACACTTATACCTCAAAGATGTTTTACTTGAAAATTCAATAACTAAGGGCTACAAAGCTTAATAAGATGAAAAGTATAATAATGCACTTTTTAAAAGCTTTGAAAATGATTTTGTAGGATTGAAAAAAAAACTTTGCTAAAAGAACTAGAGTTTCAAAGACAGCTCAAGAAAACAAAACCATGAAAGCTGTGATTACTTTAACAACTCAAAACACTTATACATGTTAATAAAAATCCTTCAGCAACCCTTAACTATCTTATTTATAGTGTCTACAAGCTCAAATACAATTGGTTGCATTTAATAGCCATTAGGAATGGAGAAAAAGTCGTGAGACCAAAATTGCTCAACTAGTCGTTACTCTATCAGTAACTACCATGATAGTTTCTTTAAATATCAAAGGTGTTGTTTTTCCTTGCTATTAATCTTCTAGATAGAATAAATGACTACAAAGGCATCATTAATTGCACTATTGTAGACCATTGTTAAACTCACCTGAATATACTACGGCACCTATAAACCATTGTTAAACACACAAAAAATCATAAAATTTGTTTCAAAAAAATTCAAAACACTTCTAAACATGTTTATAACATCAAATGAAACTTAAAACAAGTTTCAAATAATCTTCAAGATGATTTTGGATATTTAGATTTATCGATTAAGATCGAACTCAAAGTATGCTTTGATTTGTGACAATTTAAACTCATTTTTTAAACTTTTCTTTTCAAACAACTTATAAACATTATAAAATCATTCTTTTCACTTAAAAAATGTTTCACCCAAATTTTAAAACCATTTCTAAGGCTGATTTATATTTCAAAAAGTATTAATTGACCTAAATACAAAAATTACTTTATCTAATAGAAATTTGATACATTTTTTAAAACTTTATGTATCATGTATGTAATTTTGATCTCTATGGATATTAGACCTTTAAATAAAACTAAAAAATAAGTTCAAAAAGTAGTTAAATAATATCCTTTAAGCTCCAAAATGTTTATTCTTACATTGACCTTAATTTTGATCTTCAAGCTCAAACTTTCCACTTGTATTTTACTTCTAAATGTACCTATCTTTCAAACCTTACACCATAAATCAAACCAATAGAATAATCATGTTTTATTATGATCAAGACAAAGATTGAAACCTCCCTTGATTAAAATTTTTTTGTAGTACGTTTCCCTTATATTATATAATCTTTCATGACATATAAATTTAGGGAGAGAACATTATTTGATATCTTTCAAATGTTTATTGCATGTTTCTAAGTGAGAACGTTTATTGATATTAAAGGTATTGTATAGGGAGAGTCATTTTTTTCATGTTGTTTGTGCTAATGAATTATGTTTCTTTATGATAGATAATATGTTTAATATGTTTTTTATACATAATATATGTTAATATATGTTTTTTACGCATAATGATGCATAAGATTTGTTTTTAATGCATAATTCATTGATGCATAGATTTAAGTGGAGTAGAATTTGTTATAAGACATGAATTAAGGGAGAGTGGGTTTATATGATGAATATATATGTGTTTGTATGTGTGTGTGTGTGTGTGTGTGTGTGTGTGTGTGTGTGTGTGTGTGTGTGTGTGATGTTTGGATATAGGGAGAGAAATATGTGAATTGGAAAGAATTTTTTTGGCATGATTAGGAGAATTAAGAATGCTTGATTGTAGGTATCTTTAAAAATCACGTGAAATTGTGTATGTTCTTTTTGATATTCTTGTGATTTTTTCTATAACAATTAGTTTTGCATCAATTGGTATCTTTATACAATGGTGTATGCTTTTTGACTCTCTTATGAACCACCCATTATAATTGATATAAAAAAAGGGTTAGATAACTATTGATCCTTAATGTATAATAAAATTTTAATAACTTTTTGATGATGTTAAGAAGGGAGAGAGAGCTTGGTGATATTAAGGAGTTATAGATGATATTAGAATTTGATCATTTAATGATATATGTATCAAGAGGGAGAAATATCATTTTCTTTGCATATATGCTTTGAATTTTATATTACCTTAATATCACATATGTTCTCATCATAAAAAATTGGGAGATTATTGAACTAATGGAGGTTTTAACTTGTAGTTTTGATGATGATAAAACATATTTATTACTAATGATTTATTTATGTTAAAAGATAGGAATTCGGATGATATACATAAACTTATATCAAATCCCAAAGTTGACGTTTTATGAGGAAATGAAAATGTTAAAGCAAGCATTAAAATAAATATCTAGTGATAAATTAAGATCAAGACTGAGAAGAAGATTAAATAGGTTTATGTTTGTAGTTTGATTTTTATCTTAGGTTATAAGTCTTGTCTTAATATTTCCAATTCTTGAAAAGCTTAATGTTTGCATAATTATTTTTATTTAGGATTTTTGTATAGAATGTTTGCAAATGACTTGCATATTGGGATCTTTTTCATATAATATTTGCATATGCATTGAATATTAGGTTTTTGCATATAGAGGTTTATAATCAAGAGGGATTTTGTAAAAGGTTTTAAAGAAAATCCTTTTAATGTTTCAAGATGTTTTGAGGAAGTTTTTGAACGAGCATGAGTAAGATTTGAGATGCTTGAAAAAAAAAGTTTGGAAATTGTTAGAAAATGTTTTAAATCACATGTGTTTAGATAAAGTGCATAACTTCCATAGACCAAGACAAATTTTATTTTTGAGCTCAATTGAAAGGTTTCGATATTTGAAATAACTTTGGGAAACATTTGAAACTTAGAGGAGTCAAGACTCTATGAAAATTTTAATTTTATTAAGCTTGGAAAATTTTAAAAGATTTGAAAGTTTTGAAAAGTTTGAAATTATGTATAAAGTTTCATTAATAAAACCATTTTAATTTTTTAATTTTAATTAAAGAGTCTTGGTTACTAAAAACTTTATGGGGAACTTCTTGAACTTGATTAAGTCAAGTTTTTATGAAAAAGATGAATTTAAGAACCTTAAAAGTTTTTATGAAATTTATAAGTTTTGATAATTTTGAAAAAGATCATAAATTTTCATAAATCAAAACACATTAGTTTTTTTATTTTAATTAAAAGGTTTTAGTATTTAAAATGTTTTTGGAATTTTGGAACTTGTTTTAATTGATTTTCAATCAAAAGGAATTGGTTTTGGATATTTGAAAATCCTAGAAAACTTTTATAGTAGACAGAAAAATGATCTATAGATGCACTAGTTGACTAATGTTAGATAGCTTATGACAAAAGGAGTTGTACTTGTTATTGAAGATAGTAAAATATCTGACAAGCTGCTAAGGATTAAACATCAAACCACTATAAAGATTATTTTGTATGCTTCTTCTATATCTCTCTGTTATTTTCAAGTTTATATTGTTCCATCATATCATTATACAAAACAATTGAAACATGCTTTGGAAGATCTAACAATTGCTCAATGAGATTATATATCATATAATTATATTTTAAATGTAGGAAATGATACATAAATATGATAAATTAATAAATAATAATATTTTATTTTATTTCTTTTATTAATAGTAAAAAATCAACTTAATTATTAATTACTTAGAATGAATTATAAATAAGAACAAGAAATTTGTCAATTTTTTATTGACATTTTTAAAAAATGCATATGGTGTTATTGTTATATAATAAATAACAATTCAATTAAGGAGTTAGTATATCATCATATTGAACTACTCTATATACAATTAATTATTAATAAAATATAATGATATTAATAGATTAGTAATTATTAAAAATAAAT
>JAOXYD010076878.1:0-12452 GCA_028565735.1 Pinacopodium congolense
ATCTAGCAATAACTTCCACTTTTGCTGGATCTACTTCAATACCCTTACTTGAAATCTTATAACGTAACAGTATGTGCTCTTGCATTATGAAATGACATTTCTTCCAGTTTAAAACCATATTGGTTTCTTCACATCTCTTAAGTACCTTCTCTAGATTCTCCAAACATGTATCAAAGGATGTACCAAATACAGAAAAATCATCCATGAATACTTCAATATCTGACTCAATCATGTCCGGAAAAATGGCTATCATACAATGTTAGAAAGTAGCAGGGGCATTATAAAAGCCAAAAGGCATGCAACGATAAGCATAGGTGCCATATGGACATGTAAATGTTGTCTTTTTCTAGTCCTCAGGGGCAATAGAAATTTGCAAGTAACCACTGTATCCATCTAAAACATAATAAAAACTATGCCTAGCTAACCTTTCTATGACTTGATCAATGAAGGATAAAGGAAAGTGATCCTTTCTTGTGGCGTCATTGAACTTACGATAGTCAATGGACATATGATAACTAATTACCTTCCTTGTGGCAATTAACTCTTCTTGTTCATTCTTCATGACCGTAGTTCCTGCTTTCTTTAGTACTACTTGAACTGGACTAACGCATGTGGAGTTAGAAATATGATAAATAATACCAGCATCAAGTAGTTTAACTACTTCATTCTTTACCAATTCCTTCATATTTTGATTTAGCCTACGCTGAGGTTGAGCTAAAGATTTACTTCCTTCTTCAATGAATATTCGGTGAGTACAAATAAAATGACTTAATCCTTTAATATCTGCTAATGTTCATCCTATAGCCTTTTGATGCTCTTTAAGAACTCTTAACAATCTTTTCTCCATCGTATCACTTAATGATGATGAAATGATAACATTCAATTGAGATGGAGGTCTAAAAAATGCATACTTCAAATTTGAGGCGAGAGGCTTTAGTTCAAGAGTTAGAGGCTCTTCACTTGATGGCTTAGGAAGTGTTTGAATTGGCCTATCTAAAGGCTTAACCCTTCTAGATTGTATCCAGTTAGAAGAGTCCTTTCCAACTTCTAAATCCTTTAATGCTTCCTTCACTTCCTCTCATTCTTCTTCGTTAGCATTTGAATGTATTAAAGCCTTTAGCAATGCATTTGAACAAAGATATTGAAATTGATAAATTGGAGTATAATGAACTCTAAAAAAGTTACATGAATCTAGGGTGGATGGATGCTTCATCGCTTTAAAAACATTAAACTCAATCTCTTCATCTTGAAGCCTGAGAATGAGCTTTCCACCATGTATATCAATCAGTGCCCTAGCAGCAGCCATGAATGGTCATCCTAAAATGATAGGTACTATACTATCCTCCTCCAGATCCAAGACAAGAAAATCTACATGGAATATGAATTTGTCAACCTTAACCAACACATCTTCAATAATCCCTCTTAGATAAGGAATGAGACTGTCGTGCTTTTTCGGTTTCTCTAATCCTAACTTCTTGAAAATTGATAAGGGCATCAAATTAATGTTTGATTCTAAATCCATCAAAGCCCTATCAATTTGTAAGCTGCCAATTATATAAGGAATGGTAAAAATACCAAGATCCTTGAGCTTTGGAGGTAACTTCTTTAGTAGGATAGTAAAACAATCTTCATTAAGCTTAACTGTCTCATACTCCTCTAACCTTCTATTCTTATACAAGATTTCCTTCAAAAACTTTTCATAAGAAGGCATTTGGGAAATTGTTTTAGCAAATGGGATATTGATATGTATCTTCTTAAATATCTCTAAACATTTCCCAATTTTCTTATCAAAGTGAGTGTTCTTCAATCTTTAAGGATATGGTATCCTAGGCTTATAGGGTTGTACATTTAGATCAATGAATAACCTAGGTGGCTTGTCTGAAATTGCACCCTTGCCATCCTTCACTTTCTTCTTTTGTGCTTTCATGTCCTTCTTTTTCTCTATCTTCTTCACTCTTTACTATTACTTGCTTACCCTTCTCTTCTGCCTTCATCTTTAGGGGTTAAATTGATTGAGTTTCAGTGATTAATTTGTCAAATTATGACCCCTAATTCAATGCTTAATTGTCAAATTTATATGTTTTTACGTTTAATTTACAGAATGAAGCTTAAATATGGAGATTGGAGCAAAAACAAGAAGAATTAACCATATTCTATTCTATTAACATCACCCTGTTATGGTCACATTTATGAAAGAACAAAGTACTGTTTAAGGAGATAGCATTCGACCATTAACAGCGGGCTACTAGGGTGCCATTGTAGTGCGGCAGGGTACCGTTAAATGCATTAGTCAATAATTTCAAATACAAATCTCCAAGATTGCAGTTTTGACGTATCTCTAATCAATTCCCTTATCTACTGGCACTAATTGGGGGTTCAAATTTCTTGCAAAAAGCCTAAAACAATGGAGAAACACATATTAGAAAGAAAAAAACACATCTAAAACAAGAGAGACACACTCTTTCTTCTCTTTTGATTTGTTCTTAAATTATTTAGACCTCAAACACTTTGTTTACATTTTGTATGTTATTTTCTGAGTTTATGAACATTGGAGCTTGTTGTTGAGACTCATATCTGAGTCTAGAAAACATCTAAGGGGGTTTCTAAACTCAGATTAGTACTTAGTTTTTTTTTTTCCATTTTTGGACTAATCAAAGTACTTGTGCTTACACTTATAACCTTGTATGTTCATTGATTTTTCTGTAAGTTTGAATTGATTCAGAGCTTTGCTACATTCTAGATCAAATTGGTAGTTACAAGACATGTCCAGAATTCTTAAAAACCTATTTTGTACACTCTCAACTTCTTATTTCAGCCTGTTTTATAGATTTACCAAGATATGTTACATAAATTGTACGTTTTGTATATTTTGATTAAGATGTGTGGCTAAATCATGTTTAATGCTAAGGATTGATGTTTGGATGATTTAATAGAGCTTAAAGCTATGTTAAATGTTCTATTTTTTTTAATGAAGGATTAAATTAACTAATTTTGAGCTGGCTACTTAAGATTAGTGTTTAAGACAAGTTAAGCCTGAGAAATCATCCTAAGTTGTTATAAAAATCAATAAGTAACAAGAATTAATCTTTGCATAACCAAACCTAGAATTTTTATTAAAGTTAGAGTTTTGAGATTAATTTTCAAGAACTCACCTTCTTGAAAATAAATCTCATTTACTTGATTTGAAGCATAACAAAACTTTAAACAAGATTCAATGGAGAAAAAACATAGTCTTAACCATATCATTGTTTTGATTTTGTGAAGGAACTTTAATCAGCCCTTAAATGTGTTTAAAGCTCAATTAAATCATCAATCACCTAATCGTTAGCTAATTTACACATTTGGTAATTTTTAAAATTTTTCTAAAACAATTGAAAATCATTTTTGAAGTGTTTATGGCAAGTTAGACTAGTTTAACAATTTTCATGTTTTTGATCAATTTGTTTGGATTTCCTAAATAATTATAATCTAATTAAGCTAGTAATTAAGCCATTTTTCACCATGGGATCGACATCTAGAGTCTTAAATTTACTCAATTGTATT
The DNA here is from genome assembly GCA_028565735.1 of Pinacopodium congolense. Classification (NCBI taxonomy): domain Eukaryota; kingdom Viridiplantae; phylum Streptophyta; class Magnoliopsida; order Malpighiales; family Erythroxylaceae; genus Pinacopodium; species Pinacopodium congolense. The sequence goes on from JAOXYD010076878.1 coordinate 3,544, forward strand.
ACTTTTATGGTTAGTGCACTTGCCTTAATTCTGTCGGTTTTCAAAGTTAAATCATTTCAAAATTATTCAAAGTTTTTAAGCCACCTAAACAACATAATAATAATGAATATGAGTTTGAGATTAGACCTTGTCTAATTTGTTCTTTGCCTATTTTTATAGGTTTTTGGGATAACCGCTTATTGGGTGCTAGTTACATCACTGATATAAACAAATTCCTTAAGGAGTTACATATAGCATGTTTAAGGATGAAGCTTCTTGGTGGCATGGTAGATCATTTGAAGTTAAAGAAATTTTCTTTCACTTTAATAGATGCTACAAAAGAAAGGTTGTATGATCTACCATTTGGATCTGTTACCACTTGAGAATAGATGCAACAAGTGTTCTTAAAGAAGTACTATTGACAGCTTAGGCTACTAGCATTAAAAAAAAGGATTGTGGCATTAGGCAAGATGCAAGAGAGTCATTTCATAAGTATTAGGAATATTTTAAGAAGTTGTGCAATAGATGTCTACTAATGTCTATGGATAAGAATATGATAAATGCAATTAGTAGAGGATCAATAATAGACAGGATACTTAAGGATGTAAGAAGTTTATTAGCAACAATGGTATCAAACTCACAATACTAGGGTAGTAGGAACAACTTAACATCCTCTATAAAGTAGGCGAAGGAAGTTGTTATTTTGAGATTGGACTAGCAAGTTGTAAATATTACATCTTTGGTTGAGCAAGTGATATTTTAAAAAGGAAAAGCCAAAGTATGTGAAATTTGCTCATTATCTAGTTATCCAACCAATATGTGCCCTATTTTACAGAATGATTAGAAATTTATGCCATTTAAGGGCGTCAAAGATAACAAATAATGTATGATCCTTAAACTTACACATATAATCTAGGATAGAAGGATCATCCAAATTTTCGGTGTGGGAGCAATTGGTAATGAGGTGGTTCGAACTTCAGATCACCCATCACTCGGTGTGTTTAATCTTTTACTTTTTTTGTTTCTAAGTGTGCTAGTGAGCTGTGACCTTTCTCATCAACAAGGATTACATAATTTGGGGGAGCATTCTTTTTCCCACTCCTATGTATGCTTACTTTACTTTGTGGAACATTGAGGACAATGACTATTTTAACTATGGAGAAGGGGGTGGGGAGCAAGTTCAATTTTCTTATCCTTAAGTTACTATGAGTTTAAGGGTGGCAATCTGACTATTTTATCTTAAAATGATCTTGATTTTTAGTTGATTGTATTTTATGGAACTTGAAAGTAATTGATGCCTTTAATATGGTAAAATTTGATCAACTCTTTAATGATTACTAAAATTAATTTTTTTTCTTTTTCTTTTGAGTGTTTTGCATGTATTTAATGAACCTTATGTATGATATTAAGTGTTTAAGGACATTTTGTAACTTTTTCATGTTAATCTGAAAATAGGTTGCATGTAATAATGTGTTAAAAAGGTATGAAAAGTGTTTATGATGTTGGATAAAGTGAGAAATTTCTTTATGCTAGCTTCAAACCAATGTAAAGGATAAAGTTTATGAGTGGTACTAATAGCCATTTGAGAGAGTGATTTAGTTGAGTAACCAAGGGTGTGCATAATAAAATGTACAACTTTAGGTCAAAAGACTATATGAAATCTCAAACAAACTAAATGACTACCCTAGCTGAGTAACCAAGGGTTTGCACCACAACATGTATACCTTTACCTCAAAAGGCCATGTTACCTCTAACATATTGTTCCAAGTTCAAATTATGTGATGTTTTGATTATTTTAAACATCATTGACTAGACTTATATAATGAATTATATGAAATGACTTGGATGCTTGAAATTATGTATATTTGGTTACCTTCTTACTAACATTATCCTTTTCTTATGATTACATCATTTTTATGATGGAGTTGAAATTTGTTAATTAAATTAAAGGCATTGATTGAATTCTATTATACTTAATTACTTTCAACTTTTGATTGAGATTGTTTAAGTGAATTTTTTTAGTCACTTCTTGAGGATGAGTAACAGTTTAAGTGTGACAAAATTTGATAGGGATTAATTATGTTGAGTTTTGATATGTGTTTTAATATGGTTTCATCCCTAGTTTTGATGAAAAAAAATGCCTAATTACTATTCATTAGAAGTTGAAGTGCAAATTTGATCATGTTTTCTAGTTATAATGGTTCATCGCAAGTATTCGAATGTAGTTTCATAGTATAACAAATATTGTCCCACAAGGATTACGATTAGTCACCTAATAGCTTGAGTCACACTTTGTTTAAGGCACATAAAAAAGGCAATAACTGAAATTAAACTAAACTAAAACAATTTAACAATTTCGTAATCAACAGTACATGAATTTGATAAAATAAAGATAAAAATTAGGAATTACTTCTATCCTTATTTTGTCTCCCCCTTACCTTATTGATTCAATGATGTGTGACCTAATATATACAATAGTTTTTGTTACCCTCTCTCAAGGTCTAAGCAAGTGTCCTAAAATATTTTAGCTAGGAAATGAGTTACAATCTCTTGATCTCTCAAAATCTTTTCTAATAACCCAACTAGTTATGAAGCAATCCTATAGGTAGTTAATCAACTAATTAAGATCTCTTTTCATTTAATTAAAAAAATGATTTATGTGGGTATATTAGGGTACCCACTATCATTAGGCAGCCTATTACGAATGTCCTAATCTAATCTCTCAATTTTAATCAAGGAATAAGCACAATTAATTTGATGTGTCGTAGTCCTCCTAGAGTGGTGCTTAAGATGAGGAGGACGCTTAAGATGTAGATGATGCTTTCCCTTTCCTACATTTAAAAGAGGTTCCAGATTTTGAATTTCAAAGATCCATGTTATGATGCTCCAAATCTCAAATTAGCATAAGTGGATCTCATCAAAATATTCGTAATAAAAAGGGTCAAACCATCGACATCCACACTATAATAATAAAAAAAGTAGAAGAAATAAACCATATGCCTAAAAATTGATTTTCTTGGTGGCATTAACCCCTAAGGAGTGAAAAATGTGATAAGGTATGCAAACCTTGTGTTTATGATCCATATACCATAGAAAAAAACATTGTGTTTAAAATAACATTTGTTACTTTCAATTTTATTAAAAATAGTGTGGGACATGAATTTGTATAATAAGTGTTCTTGGCCCTTAAAAAGTGCATTCATGGCATTCTTTTAGTTGAAATCATCCTCTCTCATAAGATGTTTCCAATATTCATTTATATTAAAATTTTCATAAGAGTCAATGATTTTGGTTTTAGATAAGTCAAATTTGTCATGCATAATGCCATAATCTAACTTGTATGCTCTACCTCTCAAAAGAAATAAAAAGAAAATTCAAATTCTTGGCATGATATTCTAGTACAGTGAAAATTTGAAGAGTTAACTAATGGAAGATAGCAAATTCGTAATAAATGAATTTTCTTAACAAATTTTTTTAGCCAAATTCTCTAACTTCTCCTTTAATCCTATTTGAGCCAATAATTCTAAATTAAAGCATCTAAGGGTAATCGAGGTCCTAGATTTAAGATTCGAGAAAGTGTTACCTTCTTCTTTTGTGTAGATGAGGAATGGAGCTCCAAATTTGTAGTTCCCCTTAATCCTTATTTAAAGACTTGTTATTGACTCTTGTCTCTTATTTTATGGTAGGTTGCGTTTTGGGTTCCATAGGGAGAAAAACCTACAAAAATGAATAAGAAAGAGCAAGAAAGCATTGCTAGAGAGAGAAAGGACAAGTAAAGACACAAAATTTGTGATTTGGGTTAGTAAAGTGATAGATTAATTATGGAATAATGATGGAAAAGTTGCATAAATCATAAGATTATTATGTAAAAATGAAGTGTTTGGTGAGTTTGAGAGGTGGGGTGTGTGCTAGAGAGAGAGGAATGAAAAAGATGGAGGAAGAAGATGAGAAATATGGTTTTAAGCAGAAAGAAGGGTTGGACTATCATGGATGTAAAAAACAAGATCGTGGGACATCCACAATAGTCCGACCTTTCTTTCTGCTTAAAACCCCATGATCGTTGCATTTGGAGAACTCTACTTTTGATCCTGGGAATTCCCACAAACAGGGCTTTTTGTTGCCTCCAAATTCTACTTCTTCTCTTACTTTGGTGCTCTTCCAAGCTATGTTCCATGACCAAAATTTAAAGCAAACATAAAGCTCTCAATTTATTAACTAACAATCTAAAATATAAAAGAAAAACAAGAAAAAGAAATAAAAAATTTAATTGTAATAAACGCATATATAAATTGAAAAAGAAACATAAACTAGAAACATGACATGCTATGTTGAAAATCACTAGCTTGACCATAACCAATGTCATCATGAAGAAACCAAAGAAAGGAAAGAGATCACTTCCCTTTCTTGTCAGACTATCCCCCAAAAATAAGATATACATCTTTGGCCATTAACCTTGAAAGACTCTCCTTTCTCATTCTCTAGTTATAAGGAACCATGTCTAAAGACTTGTATAACCTTAAAAGGGCCACTCCATTTGGACTTAAGCTTCCCCAAAAATAGTCAAAGTCTTGAATTAAACAATAATACCAAATCCCTACATTTAAAATCCTTCTTCTTGATATGCGCATCATTCCAACTCTTTACCTTTTCCTTATACAAGTTGACATTCTCATAAGCATTGAATCTTAGCTCCTTTAATTCATCAAGTTGTAGGAGTTCCTTTTCATACGCCATCTTCTAATCAATTTTCAATGTCTTGATTGCCCAATATTCCCTATGTTCCAAGTCTAAAAGTAAGTGACAAACCTTGCAATAAAAAAGTTGAAATGGATTTATAAACATAGGAGTCTTGAAAGTGGTTTGATATGCCTATAGTGCATCATCTAGCTTCAAAGTCTAATCCTTCCTCAAACCATTCATGACTTTCCCCAAAATTCTCTTTAGTTATCTATTGTAACCTCCAATTGACTAGTTGATTATGGATGGTAACGTGTAGCCACTATATGGTAAACTCCATAACTCTTAAGAATTGAATCAAAGGAATTGTTGAAAAAATGCGCTCCTCCATCACTTATGATCGCTCTAGGAACTCCAAATCTATTGAATATCTATTTGTAAATTTTTGAACACTTTTACATCATTAGATGGAGTTGCCTATTCCTCAACTCATCTCAAAACATATTCAACACCAACTAAAATATAAGAGTTACCAAGAGACGGTGGGAAAGGTCCTATAAAGTCCAACCCCCATATATCAAACATGATAGCCTGTCGACAACTATCAAATAATAAATCTAACTACAAAACTATGTAGTAAGGTGAGCTAGGGTCGAATCCAGAAGGAGCTAGGGGTACTATTATTTCAAAAGTTGTAAAGAAAAAGAAAGCAAAATGAAGAATACCCTGGACATTAAGAGAACTAACATAGTTAATATGCAATAAAAATAACACAAAGAGAAAGATAATAAGACTACTAACAATAATAAAGAAACAATCTGAAGGTATTATCGAGATTCTGAGATAACTATTGAACCTTGAGTTTATATCAAAGGTGTTCTAGCCAAGATGCTAGCTTATAGGTTTGAAAAAACTCTCAAACCATCAGTTCCTCTAACTTAGGTAAATCTGACAAAATCTAGAAATACTCCTATCTTCTCTTCCAAGAAAGCTTCGACTTGCTCTAACTAAATTTGGAGGGGGTAATTGAGAAATAACTTCAGCTATGGCTGGATCTACTTCAATTCCCTTACTCAAAATCTTATGCCCTAGCATTATGCATTCTTGTACCATAAAATGGCATTTCTCCCAGTTGAAAACTAGATTGGTTTCTTCATATCTCTTTAGCACCTTTTTAAGATTCTCCAAACATGCATCAAAGGATGTACCAAATACCGAAAAATCATCCATGAACACTTCAATGCATGATTCAATCATATCCGCAAAGATGAGTATCATACAACATTGAAAAGTAGCTGGGACATTACACAAGCCAAAAGGCATACAACGATAGGCAAAGGTGCCATATGGGCATGTAAAAGTTGTCTTTTCCTAGTCCTCCGGAGCAACAGAAATTTACAAATATCCACTATATCCATCTAAGGCACAATGAAAGCTATGCCCATCTAACCTCTCTATTACTTGATCAATGAAGGGTAAAGGAAAGTGATCTATCCTAGTGGCATCATTCAACTTAGGATAGTCAATGCACATCCACCGACCAGTTACTTTCCTTGTGGAAATCAGCTCCTCTTGTTCGTTCGTCATAACAGTCATTCCTCCTTTCTTTGGTACTACTATAACAGGACTAACCATTGTAGAGTCAGAAATAGGATAAATAATACCGGCATCAAGGAGTTTAACTACTTCATTCTTTACCACATCATTCATGTTTAGATTTATCCTACGCTGAGGTTAGACCAAAGGTTTGCTTCCTTTTTCAATGAAAATAAGATGTGTACAAATAGAAGGACTTAAACCTTTAATATCCGCTGAGGTCCATCCTATGACCTTTTGATGCTCCCTTGACACTCTCAACAATCTTTCCTCCATCGTATCACTTAATGATGATGAAATAATAATAGGCAATTGAGATGGAGGTCTTAAAAATGCATACTTCAAATTGGAAGGGAGAGGATTGAGTTCAAGAGTTGGAGGCTCTTCAATTGATGGTTTAGGAAGTGTTTGAATTGGCCTATCCAAAGGCTTAAACCTTCTAGATTGGATCCAATTGGATGACTCCTTTCTGACCTCTTACTCCCTTACTACTTCCTTCACTTCCTCTTCCTCTTCTTTCTCAGCATTTGAATGGATTAAAGTCTTTTGCAATGTATCTGAACAAAGGTAGTTAAATGGATCAATTGGAGTAGAATGAACTCCAATGAAGTTGCATGAATCCAGGGTGGATAAATGCTTCATTGCTCTAAACACATTAAACTCAATCTCTTCATCCTAAAGCCTGAGAATAAGCTTTCCACCATGTACATCAATTAGTGCCCAATCAGTGGCCATGAATGGTCGTCCTAAAATGATAGGCATTGTACTATCCTCTTCCATATCCAAGACAAGAAAATTAATAGGGAATATGAACTTATCAACCATGACTAGAACATCTTCAATAATCCCCCTTGGATAGGTTACTGATCTATCAGCCAACTGTAATGAGACAGTAGTGGGTTTTAGCTCCTCTAATCCTAACTTCTTAAAAATTGATAAGGGCATCAAATTAATACTTGCTCCTAAATCCATCACAGCCCTATCAATTTGCAAGCTACCATTTGTAAAAGGAATGGTAAAGCTACCAGGGTCCTTAAGCTTTCGAGGCAACTTCGTCAGTAGGATAGCTGAACACTCTTCATTAAGCTTGACTGTCTCATACTCCTCTAACCTTCTCCTATTAAACAATATTTCCTTCAAAAACTTCGCATATGAAGATATTTGGGCAATTGTTTCAGCAAATGGAATATTGATATATAGCTTCTTAAATATCTCGAAAAATTTTCCAAATTACTTATCTAAGTGAGTGTTCTTCAACCTTTGAGGGTAGGGGATCCTAGGCTTGTAAGGTTGTACATTTGGATCAGTAAATAACCTAAGTGGCTTGTCTAATTTCTCACCCTCATCATCCTTATCTCCGTTCCTTTCTTCTTCTAGTACTCTCTCTCTTCTTTCATACCCTTCTTTTTCTTTTTCTTTTTGACTTTCCACCATTACTTGCTTTCCCTTCTCTTCTGCTTTCTTCCTTTCACTCTCAACCTCTTTTCCACTTCTTAAATTAATCTACTTGGCATGCTCTATAGGATTGGCTTTGGTTGTGCTCAGAAGCTTACCGAGTAGCCTTTCTTGTAAAAGTTAAGCGATTTATCCAATTTAAGTCTCCAGGTTCTTGATGGATGCTTCATGATTTTGCATATGAGACTCATTTGATTGGATATATTTAAGAACTGTTTCTTCAAAGTTTGGCGCTTCTCTTTGAGGTTGATTGTGTGAGATCCCACATTGGTTGGAGAGGAGAACGAAGTACGCCTTATAAGGGTATGGATACCTCTCCCCTACAGATGCGTTTTTCCTAGCACAACGGCTCGGATTCTTAAAGAACTCCGAGGTTAAACGTGCTTAGGTGAGAGTAGTACCAGGATGGATGACCTCCTGGGAAGTCCTCGCCTAAAAGAAAAAAACAAAACCGTACGAGTAGCCAGGTTGAGGGTAGTCGGGTTGAGGGTTGCGGCCCAAGAGACTGGCCCAAAGTGGACAATATATGTAGGCGGGTGATCTGGGCTATTACAATAAAGGCAAATGCACCTATCGCAAAAGTAATATAATGGAGTAAATTTAAGACTCTGGATGTCGATCCCACGAGGAAAGATTGGCTTAATTACTAAGTTGATTAGATTACAATTATTTAGGAAAATCCAAACAATTTGATTAAAAATATGAAAATTGCTAAAACTAGACTAACTTGGCTTAAACACTTCAAAAATGATTTTTAATTACTTTTGAAAATTCTGAAAATTACCAAATGTGTAAATTAGCTAAGGATTACATGATTGATGATTTGATTGAGCTTTAAATACATTTAAGGTCTGATTAAAGTTCCTTCATAAAATCAAAACAAAGTTATGGTTAAGACTTTGCTTTTTCTTCATTTAGTCTTGTATAAAGTTTGGTTATGTTTTAAAATCAAGTAAATGGGCTTTAATCTCAAGAAGATGAGTTCTGGAAAATTAATCTTAGATCTCTAAATTTCACAAAAAATCTAGTTTTGGTCATGCGAAGATTAATTCGTGTTGCTTATTGATTTTTCTAAAAATTTAAGATGATTTCTCATGCTTAACTTGTCTTAAAAACTAATCCTAAGTAGCCAGCCTAAAATTAGTTCATTTAAACCTTCAATAAACAAAATATAGAACCTTTAACATGCCTTTAAGCTCTCT
>JAOXYD010076889.1:0-12452 GCA_028565735.1 Pinacopodium congolense
TATTATGGAGATATGTGGATATGGGGGTATTACGGGCATTATATTAAAAATATAAGGATAAAAGAGATTAAAAAATAAGCTCATTAATTGTCATTAATTGTTCTAAAACATCTACCTGAAAAAGCACTTTTTTAAGAAGCATTAAATTGGAGCTTCTTAAAAAACTGTTTTTTAGCTTTTAAAAAAGCTAAATCTACTAAAAAAGTATTTCTTAATGTTACAGCCAAATACCCATTTTTTTTAAAAAAATGGCTTTTGCGTTAGAAAAAAGCACTTATTACCCTTCTAAAAGCCCAACTAAACGGGTGCTTACTAAGTTCTATATCCTTGAATCTTCTTCTTCTTCTTCTTGATTAAGCCTTTCTTGTTCTCTACATGCTCGAAAGGCTACTCTCTCAATTTAAGTATTGACTTTAATGAGATCAGAATTTGAGCTTCTAATCATACAATGTAGCATGTTCTTGTAATTAGCCCAAAAAAAATCAAATGTTAATAACAAAAATAAAAAAAACAACTAAATATGAAGAATAAATTAAAAATGATTAAAGTCATAACTCTAAGTTCTCTTAATATCATAAAAAAATCCTCAATAATGGTGTTGAAAACTTGATATGTATGAAGTTTAAGCTCTAAAACAACTTGTATACCTTACAACTTATAGATGAGTTCTCCTATCCTTATGTAATATCTAAGTAAGTCGAGTATTGTTCTCATAAGGATTTTAGTGAATATTAGTATAAATCATCAACATATTACTTAACCTAATAAATAATTGATTATGAAAATCAAAGGTTAAATTGAAAACTAAATTACTAAGCTATGTAATCGAACAAGCTAAGTTATGTGAAGAAGAATACGAACACAAATGGGTTAGATTATCTAATTTCAAAATTCTCTCATATTTCTTTTATATTAAGACAAATTACTTATTTAAAATGAAATATTTGCTCTAAAAGTAAAATCTAATCATGCATAGCAAACAAATATTTGCTTAAATTACAAACAAAATTCACATACAATTGAATCCTTAAGTCTTTCTATCTAGATAACAAAATACTTAATCCAAAGTTAACATAAATAAAATATATAAACACTTAAAAAGTAAAAAACAAGAAAAATCATGAAAATAATATCTTCTTATTCTCTAAGACTTTTGGCTTTTCATCCATCAATATATTTGCTTTGATCTTTGAAGAACAACCTAATGAGAATTCTCTTCTCTGCACACCTTCATTGTCAAAGCCCTTATGAAAAATTGGAAGAGACAAACATCTTGATAATATATCTTTTATCTTTTTACACTTAGATGGCTATTAGGGTTTAAAACCCTAATAAGTATGCTATTGTAGAAGTTTTTTCCTAATTAGTCTTTTTTTTCTTTGGATTTCTAGAGACTAAAATGGCATATAACGTTTAGAATAATGGTACCATTATACATGACTTTTGCTTCTCTGTCTCTTTGTGTGACATAAACGATAGTGTTTAAGTATATAGACGATGTCATTATAGGTCACCATGTTGCATTTGATATCATCTTTACACAACAATGGTGGTTAACTTAGGGATTAGAACGATGTCATTGTTGAAGAGTGTTTTGCTTCAATCATTTTCTTTAAAAATGCTCCTTATGGCATGTTTAAACCCCTAAATACAATATTTACCTATAACTTCATAAAAAGGTTTGTTATGAGACTAAATTAACCTCAAAATGGGTTAAAATTAACAAATAACACATTCATTAAACATAAAAAATTTAGTGATTATCAGTAAGCTGCTAATTCATTAATTCCTTCCTTCTCTCATTATGCCATAATTCCATATGCAACATCACAATTTTCCATATTCATATATATTTATAATTTCCATGTTCATACAATACCCATATTTAGTTTAAACATATTTTATTTCATAAAATCTCAATTTATATAATTCATCATATTTTCTCATACTTGATAATTATATATAGATGATTTAGCATATGTCTATCATAAAATCATAAAATATTTAGTCACACAGGCAAATACACCTGTATTATAAAACACTTACATTATGTAATTCATATATTTGCATATTTCAATTAATCATATATATACAACAAATTTTTCTAGAAAAAATCATAACACATTCCATAATTGAAATTTCACATAACATTTAATACAGATATGAATATATTCTAATTGTCACTTACTTAAAATTTATAAAAATTAAATTTAACTATCAAGTCTTATTTGTTATCCTTTGATCCTGCCACTAAAACTTAAATGTTATAAATTTCTTCAAACTCAATTTAAGCTTAATTAACTAGATAAGTAAAACCTATTTATTTATTCCATTTGTTATTATTGTTTTTGTTGTTGTTGTTGTTCTTCTTCTTCTTCTTCTTCTTATTATTATTAATATTTTATTATTATTATTATTATTATTATTATTACCATTAATATCATTTTTTTACTTTTTTACTTTTTTCTCCCTTCTCCTTTCTCTTTCTCTCTCTTTTCTTCCTTTCCCTCTCAATTACTATAATATCATAGCGACACTATCATTAACAATAACCGTTTCTCGTGGCAGTTAGTCTGGAGCAACAATATTCCTACACTGCTAATACACAATTGGAGCCCCATATCTCAAAACTAGACTAATTAGTTAAAACAGAAGAGAGATAAGGTTACCGATGAGATCTAATACATTCAGATATAAAGTTTGTGTCTATAGCTTATTCCACTAGTGAGTTCATTATCTAGTAACTAGTGAGAAAAGAAATGATATGAGGGAGACAAAAATACATCAATGAAGAAGAGATAATTGACAACTATGAAGAGTAGTACTAATAACAATTTGAAGGCATCAAATATCAACTTGTCAGTGTTAAACAAAGGATTCACCTGTAGTTTTAGAGAAGAAGTGTAAAAGAGAGAGACAGTGGAAGACGAAAATTAATAATGAATAGAGATAAAATTTCAAACATAAGAGAAGAAAGATGAAAACAAACAATAAGTCAATTTCACAAAGAGAATCAGAAGATACAAGGTATAAATAGAAGATATATGTGGGATAACACCTTTTTACCAACCCCATACTCCATCTTACAGTGATACTAACCACATAACTTCTTTTTACCTATCTTGATATGTCTTCAGACACTTCTTTACCACCTTTATCCTTATTGTCTCTTAAATAAACTTCAGTCTCTCTAATAACCTAACACCCCCAACATCTCAACACATTAGATTCTTGCATGGTCTGCCATATAATACCTTAAAAGATGCCATGTCAATGCTAATATGGCAACTATTGTTTTAGGAAAATTCCATTAAAAATAATAATCGATCACGATATCCTTCAAAATTTAGCACATATGCCCTCATTATATCCTCCAAAATATAAATAGTACATTTAAACTACCCATCCGTTTGTAGGTGGACAACTGTACTCAAATCAATTTTGTGGCAAAAACCAATTGCAAACTCTTCTAAAATTAAGAATTAAAGCGTGGATCCTAATATGAAACAATGAATATTAACACTTCATGTAGCCTCACTATCTCATTGATAGATAACTTTGTTAACTTATCTTGTATGCTAAAGTCAATAAGAAATGAGTGTACTTAGCTAGTCTTTCCACAATGACCTATATCAAGTCATGCTTACGTCAGGTTCTCATCAAAGCTACCGTAAAATCCATGGTAATCCCCTCTCACTTCCATGATAATATCGCTAAAGGCCTCTAGTTTTCAATTAAAGTCTAATACTCAACTTTAACTTACTGGTAGATTAAAAATCTAGTTATAAATTATGGTACATTCTTTTTCATTATGATCCAATAGTGATGAGATCTCATATTTTGATACATATGTGTCATATAGGAGTGCATCACATATGGTACACTATGAACCTCCTTCAAAATCTCCTGATGTAACCTATTTATATCAAACATATATACTCATCTTTAATTCACTACTACCTTATCTAATCTTAAAATTTTGATTTCTTTCCTTGTTGTCTCTCTCCATCATCCATAATAAAAATGGATCTCAAGTTTATACCTTACCAATCTTATCTCCTAGATCTACTGAATTTATAGGTATCCAGGAACCCAGCTACACTATTAACCTTTAACTACAAGTCCATAAGTCTCATCTCCACTAATAATGTCATGCTCTAACTTCCTAAACTAGCTAAAATGTCAAAAGTTTTCCTACTTAAGCCATCAACTATCACATTTTCCTTCTCTAGATGGTAATTTACGGTACAATTATAGTCCTTTAGCAATTCTATCCACCTTTTTTACCCTAAGTTTAACTTCTTTTGAGTCAAATTATAGTTAAGACTTTTATGATAAATGAAACTCCAAAAAATCTCCCTATATAAATATTGTTTCCAAATCTTCAATGCATGCATAATCACGATTAACTCCAAATTATGAATAGGGTAATTCAATTCCTGAGCTCTCATCTAACAAGAGACAATATGCTATCACCTCCCTATATTGTATCAACTTATAATCTAAACTCATCTTCGAGGCACCATTGTACACCTCTAATCCTCCATTCCTTAATGGTAACATCTATATGGGTTTAGTCTCGTTTTTAACTCATCAAAACTCTTCTATCACTACTTAGTCTACTGATAAGTAATTCCTTTTATTAGTAACTTAGTCAATTGATTAGTTGTCATAGAGAAGCCCTCAACAAATCTCATGTTCCAGCGAATCTAGAGAAACTCCTAACCTTTGTCATACTCTTTGATGGCTTCTAATCTATAATTGGCTTCACTTTATAGGATCAACATCATACCCTATTGAGATACTACATGCCTCAAGAAGATCACCTTCTTAGTTTAGAGCTCACATTTACTCAGCTTAGCATACAACTGATTTTCCTTCGGAGTTTGTAACAGAATTCTCATGTGATGCTCATGCTCCTCTTTACTCCTTAAATACATAAAATATCATCAATAAATACGAACATAAATATATCCAAATTCTCTTTAAATGTTTTTTTTATTAATGTTATAAATTATGTTAATACATTAATCAATATAAATGGTATTATCATAAACTTATAGTGGTTATATCAAGTGGGAAAGGTAGTCTTGAGAATATCTTGGTCTACTATCCATAATTACTAATACCCTGACCTTAAATCAATCTTCAAAAAGTGAAAAGATCACATCTTCTCTCAACTAATCTAATAACTCATCAATCCTCGACAATGGATACTTTTTCTTTATCATCACCTTATTTAGTTGCCATTAATTAATTTAGACTCTCTTACTACCATTTTCTTTATAATAATCAAAATTGGGGCTTATGGGGTTAAAGTGCTTCATTTGATAAGCCCCTTTTTAACTAACTCCTCCAATTGTTTTTTGAACTCCTATAACTCTAATGAGACTATGTTATAAAGTGCAATGAAAATTAAAACAATTTTAGGTAATGTCTTAATAGTGAAATCAACTTTTTAATGATGGAGTAAACAAAAACAATTATCAAAAAACAAAAAAAATATATCAAAGAACTCATTAGGAAACTCCCTCACTATAAGAATCTCCCCCAAAACTAAGACTTATCTCCTCGTGTTCATAATATATGCTAGATAAACCTCATACCAATTTAGAATCAATCATCTTATTATCATCACTAAAACATGTACGTTGATCACACTTTCTGCTCTCTCATAAACATTACCTTTGCTTTATCTAAAGACTCAATCACCACCTCTTAATTATACTAATTCAGTACTGCTTTATGTTGTGCTAACTAGTCAATTTCTAATATCACATTAAACTCCCTCTCAAATTAATCACAATCAAATTTAATAGTAATTCTACCTCTTTAATCCTCACTAGACTTGTTCTTTTCACATTACTTATTATGACATACTCCCCCATAAGCAAACAAATCCTTAAATTATACTTCAATGAAGTAACCTCACTTAGAACTCTAAATGTTAAGTATAATGCAATAATGAGTGGGTGGAGAAATCTAACAATACATAAGCCTTAACATTAAGTAAGGAAATTATATATATAATCACATCATTAAGTTCCTTCTCCTTAGTCATCTTGTAATTTATTACATAAGTCAGGTTCAAAGATATCGATGTCCTGCTAGTATCTTAAACATTCCTACATCTCCTGTATTTGACACTTCTATTTCTTCCTTTTCTAACTCCACTATTACTATCAGTCATGTTACTTTAACTTTGAGTGGAACCCTTTACCCTAGTACCTAAACTCCTCAACGAGGTCGGACAAGCTTATTAGAAGCTTCCCTAACATCCACAAGCATAATAAGAATTTCCCATATCCATGAATCTTTACTATGTTCTTGCATTCTACTCCCTGCATGCAAATCAACCCTATATTGAAAAATCTCCTCTACTAAAAGCCCACACTAAGCCTTTGATTAGCTTGTAATTAAACTATGGCTCTTATACTAAATCCCCATGTTCTAGAAAAACTAGAAAAACTGCCTCCTTTAGAACTAATATTGCCTCTTTGAGGACCTCCTCCACTAAATAAAATGAGTAAATACCTCCTCTCTTACCTAATTGACTTAACTCTCCTTTAAATTTATCAAATCTCCTTTTAAAGTCCTCCTCCTCCTTCCCTGATTTAGAACATCCTCCACCGTAATTGCAATATTAAGTTTTTTTTTTCAAGTTAGTAGTTTTAACTCTAAGCATTATCTTAATCTGTATTAGTAGTCCCTACTCAATATAATAGCATTGATCCTCTAGGTCTGCCATAGCCTCATATGCATACTTTGTTAATGTAGCAAACTACACCTCACAATCAACTACTGGCATATTCTCGGTTTACACTAAGCTTTCAAACTCTATCTTCTAATCTTTATATACCTATACCTTGTACTTGTCATTGGATTCCTTCCAGAATTCCTTCCAGATCATTGCCCATGGCTCATACATACCTCCTCTTTACTAACTTCATTATGTCAGTATATGGTCTCAAAGAAGAATGTAAGATACTATAAGCATTTCTCTAATGTATAGTCTAACCTATCTATAATCAATTTAATCTGCTCCCACCAAGCCTTTGCCTCCTTTAGATTAATGATACCTACAAACTCCATAGCCCAAACTTCCTTAACCTCTCAAAGTTACGGCTTATCATAGGCTTACCCATACTAATAACGAAGCTGTTGCGTGCTACATTATCTAGAAAAACTGAATCTCTAGAGGCATTTCTATTGCAAGTTCTTCACCTGAAGGGAATGAACCTACATTTTCCTAGTCCTATGCAACCCCTACTCCAACAGGTCTACTGCATCCTTTTCTTGATCCGATGTGCTTGGAATGTGAATTGAATTAACTAATTACTCCTTGATCACCTCTAAACCAACAATCCATTGTTTGACATCAACCTACAAAGAACATAAACATATTATCAGGTCTTTATACACTCAATATATATATATATATATATATACCTAAGAACATAAAGATGCTCTAGTACAACCTAATGTAATATCCTTCACACAAAGATCTTATATTCCCAAATCTCTATAATCCCTTATTTAAAATAAACCATAATTTAAAATTAATAACAACCAAATCCTTAATTTATGGTTAAAATTTTTTTTTATTCCTTTTAATCATATCATCACTCCACTTCTTAAAATTTTAGTGAGTTAAATTATAGATATCAATCAATCCATCATAAAGTATCCACTAATCAAAATAATATAGTGATTAAGTGTCAATGTTTTTTTGATAACTCAAAAAATTAAATTAAAATTAAGAAAAATTGCATAGAGCCAGTTTAAGCAACCTAAAGACCAGCTGCAAGACCAAAGAAAAGAAACGCTCTAAAGGAGCTAATTAAGAAACAAAACAATCTTGCAAAAGGTAATAGGAAGTTGGTACAAAAGGAGCCCTAACTTAGCACAACCTAAGCAAAATAAGAGATAAAATTGTTTTAAGAAATTAATAAAATCATGGTTCTAATTTGATCTTGGTATAAGGGCCTTGGATAGTTTCCTCATAATCCTTTCCTAATAGTATTTTTCCTTAAGACAGATCATTGTCAGTTGCCTTCCTTGTCTTGATGAAGTTGAAGGATTCCTTTAGTCCATCATGGTATAAGTGATCATAAGAGTCTGCTTTGGTTGGAGAATTAATTGGTGAATCTGAATCAAAACTTATAGATGAAGTCGAATTCCAGCAACGATCTTCTTTCAGCTTCTATAGTGGTAGCTTCCTAAGAGATCTGGTGAACTCTGAGTTATTAGAGGGAAAAGGGTAGGAATTTTTTGAATTGGTTAAGTTCTTCCTGTTATCTTTCAAAGTCTATTAAAGTGAGTAACATATGGAAATTTTTCATTTAATTCTTTCTTCTTAGACATCTTTCTCTCCCTACCTAGACCTTGTTGGTTTTTAGATGATTGAGTCTTTCCTGGAACTTGAATTCTAGAGGAACTAACTGGAATTTTTATGGCCTTGTTTCGAATGAATATAAATTTGAAATTCCCCTGATCCTTAGCCACTATAACTTGCTTCTCTTTATCCTTGACCTATAGAATTTGTATTTCACCAGACGATTCCTTATGTCTTTGCATTGCTATACCACCTACTTTGATAAGAGAACCTGTAAAAGAAACGTCAGTAAGGTATAAAAATAAGGTATATAAACTACCTCTCTTGTGTTTAAGTAGAAAATTTTTATGATGTGAGAAACCATCTTGGTGGTGGTGTTATAAGAATCCTTGGAGAAATCTTTGAAGGTTCATTTATAACCTTCATGCCACAAAGTAGTAAACACAAGTTGGGATAATAATTTTGAGGAGGTTTACATTAATGTTCCTTAAGATTTAGAGGGTTTTGGTACCAGTTTAAAAGGGCTGGTTGATTAAAAGTAGGGTTTATATTGATTTGAAAATGTTTTAAGACTGAGAGCCAAATAGATTTTGAGTAGGTACATAAAAAAAAAACAAGTTGTTAACACTTTCACAATCCGTAAAGCAAAGAGAGCAAAATTTAGGGCATATAGAAAAGACAAGTTATCCTTTGAAGTTTATTAAGAAAAGCTAGCCAAATAATTAAATTATATCTAAGACTAGCTTTCTTATACCAAACCAATTTAGACTAAGGGACAATAGTAAGAAGAGGTCATAACTATTTATAAGCTGAGGTATTATTATAAATCTTTGAAGGATTAGCCAGGCATTCCAATTTATCATTGTGAGAGCTATCTAGTGAATAAGGCATTGGAATGGATGATAGATTCTGAATAACTGCGTTTGAACGAGGTA
Organism: Pinacopodium congolense; assembly: GCA_028565735.1. NCBI lineage: Eukaryota > Viridiplantae > Streptophyta > Magnoliopsida > Malpighiales > Erythroxylaceae > Pinacopodium > Pinacopodium congolense. The sequence continues at coordinate 9,271 of JAOXYD010076889.1, forward strand.
AAATTGCTCTATAAAAAACTTCTTAAAAGAAAACTCTATATTTTACGCATGGCAGAGTCTACTTCGGTGATGAAGTACCTAAACATTTTGAATATTTTATTTTCCCAATTCACGTCAATGGAGCACATAATAGAGATAAGTCAATGTACGAAACTTCTACTCTAAAATCTACTAAAATCATAGATCAGTTCATCATCAATTTAAAAAGTAACATCCTTATAAACATTCTAGTTTTCGACAATATTGTAGTTGCTATTTTAAAAGAAGAGAGTCAGTGCAGGAGTAAGGAGGACAGGTTAACAAGTTTTCAATAAGAAAAGGTCGTGATAGTAATGAATGGGAGATTAATGGAGCGTGGCCTAAGTATGAGCCACAGTCATCGTAAATGAAAAGCCAGAAGTAAGAAGAATCTCAGAAGTTACAATTGTGGAAAGAACGGTCACCTGAAGAAGGATTGATATAATATAAATAAGAAAATTTTCATTGTTCAAAGAAATGTGGCAAATACTTTAGATGATGGAAATTCCACGGACTGTGAAATAGCAATGACTATTAGAGGTAAGAAAAGATTAACTAATGTATGGTTTCTTAATTGATCAATTATTTTTCATATGATCTCTCGAAGGAATGGTTCCACTATTATGAAATCCTCTTTAGGGGATCTGCGTGTAACTGTAATGATTAAACTCTAAAAATCATTGTTATTGATACTATAAAGCTGAAGTTGTATAATAGCACAATTCGAGGTATTGAAAAAGTTCAACCTGTGGAAGGCTTAAAGAAGAATTTGTTGCCTGTAGGGAAATTGTATTATCTTAGCTTTATATTTGAAATTTATAATAAGATCATGAAGGCTATTGAAGGAACGTTTATATTTATAAAAACTGAGAAGATATCTATAAATATGTATATATTAAAAGGAGAAACTTTACGATTAATAGAGACATCGATTACTGTGACTAATTCAGATAAAAATTATACAATAACGTAGTATAAAAAGCCTGCACATATGTCTAAATAAGGAATGAAGATTCTTGCAAAGAAGAATTTGCTTCCAAATATCACAAACCCTTTGGAATCATTGCATTATGAACAAGCAGCATCGATTAAAGTTCAACATATCAAATTCTAAAAGCAAAGTAATTTTAGAATTGATCCATTATAATATATGATGCATTGGTTACGTCCTAAAGAGAAGCAAATTTCTTTCTATTATTCATTGATGATTATTTTATGAGGTTCTAGGTATATCCTATCGAAAGAAAGACAGATATATTTTCAATCTTCAAATTCTACAAAACATGAATGGAAATTGAATATGAAAGGAAGATGAAGTGTTTGAGGATAAATAACAGAAGAGAATATGCTGATAAAGAATTTGATGAATTCCATAATTAAGAAAACATCAAAAAACAGTTCACTTCAACATATACTTCTTAACAAATGGAGTGGCAGAATTGATGAATAGAACTCTGTTAGAAAGAATAAAAGTAATGATGGGAACTACAGGTTTATATAAGAAATTTTAGGCTAAAGCAGTAAATATCACCTATTATGTGATGAGTTAAGCTCCACTAACTATAATTAAGTTGAAAACATGTATGAAGATGTAGACTAATAGACCGGTAGATTATTCAAACCTCCATTTATTTAGAAGTCTTACATATATGATGTACAATGCTTAAAAAATTATAAAATTATATTCAAAACCTAAAAAATGCATATTTTTTAGTATGTTAAAGGTGTGAAGGAGTATTACTTGTGGGATACCATTGCCTATAAAATCATTATTAGTAGAGATGTTATTTTCATGGAAGATGAGGATTGAGAATAAATAGAAGGTGTTAGGACTTCAAAAGAGAAAACAAAGACTATAACAATACAAGTGGAAAGAAAACCAAAATAATTTTTTTGAAACTGCACCAAAGCACTAAGAATAAGAGTCAATTGAATATGATGCTTCAAGCACTTGAAGATTCAACTCAAATAAGAAGATCATTGAGCTAGCACTAAGACTGTATTATGGAGTGTAATATACATACTATCTTTTAACTAAATTTGTGGAGCTATCAACTTTCCAAGAAGTAATGAATAGTTTAAATGCATGTCAGTAGATAACAATAATGGAAGAAGAAAATGAAGCTTTTCATAAGAATAAGACATGTGAGTCAATGTCACTATTACAAGGAAGAAAGTATATTAACAATAAATAGATCTACAAGATTAAACAAAATGATGATAATCCAGTGGAGCGGTATCGTGTTAGATTGGTATTGAACGGATATGCTAAAAAAGAAGACATTTACTTCAACATAATATTTTTTCAAATGGTTCAACTCACTACAATTCGAGTAATCATAATAATATGTACTACATTTGATTTTCATTTTGAGTAATTAAATGTGAAAACTACATTTTTTCATGAAGATCTTAAAGAAGAGATATATATTCAAGTCATATGGTTTTAAGAAAAAGTAAAAAAGAACTTGGATTACAGGTTCAACAAATCTTTACCCGGTTTAAAACAAACAATTCATTATGAGCTTTAAACATGGTAGATTAAAAGCGGACCTTATAATATTTCAAGAGGTTTAATAAAGATAATTTTATAGTCTTACCATTATACATAAACAACATGTTGGTAGCATGCCCCAACAATGATTGCATTAAAGAATTGAAGACACAATCGATTAGGGATTTTAAAATGAAAGACTAGGAAACGACAAACAAAATTTAAAGGATGTAAATTCACCAAGAAAAAAATAATATAAAGATTTGGCTTTCTTAAAAGAATCATTTAAAAGAAATCTTACAACGTTTTAATATGTAAGATTGTAAGTTAATTTTTACCCCGCTTCCTATTAATTTTAAGTTATCCTTAAGTATGAGTCCTAACAATGAAGAGGAGAGGATGAAGACATCTCAAGTACTATTTACATTAGTAGTAGGGAGCCTAATGTTTGCTATGATTTAAACAAATTTATACATTATACATACAGTGGGAGTAGTTAATCAATACATAGTAAATCATAGCATTGGAAAATTGTTCAGAGGACATGTTAATGCTAGATATGTAAGTGTTGAACCAAGGTGGTTCTAATCATATGTTTTGATGATGACAAAACATTATTATGACTAATGTTTAAGTGTTTGAAATGTTTATAAGATAGGTTGATGGAACC
>JAOXYD010076900.1:0-12452 GCA_028565735.1 Pinacopodium congolense
GTGTTACCCATAAGATAGCTACACCGTATTATCCTCAAACTAGCAGTCAAGCCGTTATACTCAAATAAGTATTGGAACACTAAAACTATGGAAGTTTGCTCAAATATAAGGAATATGGCATTGCTTAGGGGAGTACGAGCTACCTGAGGCTCCACCCGCTCCTAATGCTAAGTAGCACCTGAGAAGGAGATGGATGAGGCTTCATCTAAGGCTACACCGAGCGTACATCCACCTCGTCAATCGTCATCTACAGTAACAACTCCACCACTTATGGACATCCTACAGCCAGATCGTATGACTATCCTATTGATGATGGAGTCTCGACTTTCTTATGAGATTTTTGATTCATATGGTGCAATGGATGCTCATTTTGATGAGCTCGTACTTCGTATCGATAGGATGGATTCTAACTTATCATGCCTTGAGAAGCATCAGAGAACCAGAGATCAAGATAGTCTTAATGTTGTTCTAGAAGGATTGTTCACACAGTTTATTTTTAGCATTTGCTTCGTTCATTTTCCTTTCAGTGTGTTTCCCTTTCTATTTTGTAGCATAGGTTGTTGTTTCATATCTTATTTATCCATTTTGATGTATTTTGGCTCTTTTGATGTACCTTGATTCCATATTATATGATTAGAGCATATTTTGTTGTTTTTAGTTTTTAATCTTTTTAGTGTTTTCAATTCCTGCAAATCAAATCGACGGATCATCATGTGTCTATCAAATGGGTGTATTCTTTCCCTACTTTTCTACTTTATGCATTTCTTTTCATTTATAAACATTGAGGAAAATGTTTCATTTAAGTATGGAGGGGGGGAGGGGGACGAGAATTCGTCATTTGCATTTTAGGGAATTATAAACTTTAGTCTATGGATTTGTTGTTATAAAATTTCGTATTATGAGTCTATAAATAATTTAATTTATCATCAATTTCATCATAGTATAAAATTCTAGAAAAATTTTCAATTTTAATGCTTATTATTGTCTATATTTTCTTTTGAATTTAATAATTTTGACGATTTGAAATGTTATATGATTAATTTTGACTATTAACAACTAAATGCCTTTGAACTCATTTCATAATTTAGATAATGGATACCTAATAATCATAAGGATATTCCACCTATAAAATGCAATGTACTAAGTAATCATTGGAAGAAAAATGAAAAAAAAACATAATTAATCCATAAAAAAGAGAAAAAAAAAACAAAAATCCACTCAAAATAAATAAGTGAGCAATTTTTCACTGAACTGAATTCTAACCATATATAAATCACAAGGTTAAAGTTATTGAGTGGTGCTAATAGCTAGTTGATGTTAGGTTACTCAATTGATAAACCGGGGATTGTTCACGACAAAACATTAACATTCGTGTTATAAGATTGAGTGATTGCTCAACCAAGATTACGATCTCATATATTAGTTTAAATTGTGTCTTTAAATTAACAAAAGGATATGAAAGTGTCAAAAAGATGATGTATTAAACTCAGTATATTGCCTTTTACATATGGAATTGATTTTTGTAATTTAGGTTGAATATTGAAAACTTATGAAATAATTTAAACACATATGAGATTTAACATGATTACTTAATTACATAGAAATTCCATGTGTCATTATTTTTTAAGGATGAAGAGAACATTTTCAATAATATTTTTATTAATTTTGGATTGATTTTCCTATATTTATATCTTATTATGAAATTAATGATGAAATAATTTCTTTGAGGACAAGCAAGTGCTTAAGTGTGGGAGAATTGTTAAGGGGTTTAATTGAGTCTTTATTTATTATTTATTATGACCCCTAACTCAGTGTAAATGTCCAATTTATGTTTTATAATGTTTAGATTGCAGGAAATGGAGATTATTTGGTGAATTATGAACATTGGAGCAAGAAAAAGCAAAATGCCATTTTTTGAGACTAATACTTGTGTCTGGAGAGAACCTCATATTGCTTCTGGAGACCCTATATAGGAGCAGTGATTTAGGACCAATACAGAGGGCTTAAGGCATCATATTTTTCTCGAGTCAACCCATAGTATGGGAGGTTAGACAAACATATCACCGTAAAATCTCCAAAATTGCCATGTTCTTCATTAATGCTGCTGTTTGGAAAGACTAAGTGGAGGTGTTGATTAGCTGCCAAAAGAAGAAAAAAAGCTAAAGACACGCATTGAATCATAGAGAATCAGATTTGAGTGTAAAGAGAGTGGCTCTTCCTTCTCTTTTAGTTTGTTCTTAGGCTTCAAATACCTTTGTTGTGATTTTTAAGTTGTTTTTTGAATTGCTGAATATCTGAGCTTCCTATTAAGACCTCATTCTGAGATTGAGGATCAACTTAGGGGGTTTTCTAACTTAGAATATTTGTTATATGCTCGTTTTAAGATTGATCAAGTATAGTGTGCTGAAACTTTCATCCTTTTATGTTCTTTGATTTTCATGCAAGTTTGTTCATGATTTAGAGCTATGTTAATCAATAAGTGTGACTAAATCCTTTTTTGATACTAAAGATTGGTGTATTTATTATTTAAGAGAGCTTAAAATCATGTAAAAGGGTCTGAGTTTTGTTTATTAAGGGTCTAAAAGTTGTAGTTTTAAGCTGGCCATTTAGGATTAGAGTTAAAGATAATCTCAGTTTGAGAAATCAACTTAGTTTTTGGGAAACTTAATAAACAAAACAAAGTAATTAATAAATGACAAAACCTTTATTTTTTATGAGAGTTAGAGATCTAAGACTATAAATTTAGAAATCAACTTCTTGAAATTAAGGCCTATTAAAATTATTTAAGGCATAAAAAAACTTAGATTAATGGAGATAAAGTGAAGTCTTAACCATAGCTATGTTTTGATTTTGTGAAGGAACTCTAAATTAGCCCTTAAAATTATTTAAAGCTTAATTAAATCATTAATCACCTAATCCTTAGCTAATTTTCATATTTTATAATTTTTAAAATTTTTTAAGGCAATTAAAAATCATTTTCAAGTGTTTAATCTAGGTTAGAGTACTTTAGCATTATTTTAAGTTTTTAATCAAATTATTTGGATTTTCTTAGCTAATTGTGATCTAATTAACCTAGTAATTAACAATTTTTCCTGTGGGACTGACATTTGGGGTTTAAAACACTCCACTTTATTATTTATTTGATAGGTACACTTGCCTTAATCATATTATTTTTCAAAATAAAATTGTTAAAATCAATTCAAATTTCATAATCACCTAACCAACATGCAACACAAGGCTTGGCTAAAGTCTCCAAATTAGGAGAACATCACAACATAGGATCAATTATTGCAGGCCTTCTTGGTCAAGTATTTTTCACTTACAAAGACAACAAGAATAATCAAGGAGATAATGAACTTCAAATAAAGTAAAGGAGAGTCTTTGCATGAGACATGAGAAAGCTTCAAAGAGCTAAAAAGAAGTTTCCTTCACCATAATTTACTAACAGAATTTTTGTTGCAAATCTTTATATTGGAGTGAACACACAGACAAGAGGTACCATAGACGCTACAGCTAGAGAATCCTTGATCCAAAAGAAAATAGTTGCAGCTCATGATCTATTAAAAGAGATGAAAAATAACAGTTGTATATGTACAAAGGAAAGGATTAGGCAAGTTAATGTAAAGAGTAGAAGGGAGTTATCTCCATGGATTCAGTGATAGCCTTACAAGCCTAAATGTCAACACTTGCTAAGCAATTGACCAACTTGCAGGCTACCTCTTCCAATCCAGTGAAAGCAGTAAAACATAGTTGTGAATTGTGTGGTTAAGAGAGCAATATGATTCCAGAGTGTTATTAGATGGCTAATAAGGATGGAACACGTCAATTATATAGAGGCATTGCAAGAAGGATCAGGCAATAAACCCCTACTCCAATACTTATAATTCAGGTGGAAGAACCACCTAAATTTCTTCTGGAGTAAAAACCTAGGTAATAATATAAGGGCATAAATATCAACAAGTTTTCAACAAGATAAGCTTGAAGAATTGGAATCAAAGATGAAAAAGTTGATAAATATGTTAAATTCCAAGTTCACGAGATAAGATGAGAGCCAAAAATGTATGGAAGCTAAATTTATCCAGATTGCGAGGAATCATGCCTCTTCCATCCACAATTTGGAGGTTCAAATTGGGCAAATAGCCAATGCATTGTCTTCAAAAGGAGTCTCCCATGTAATAGAGAACAATTGATATGGATGCATTTTATGATATTTTCATATTAGTTTTAGTGTCATTTCATACTTATTTTTGGCATTTAAATGCTTATTTTGTGTTCCTTTTAAATTTAAATGTAAATTTGATCTTAAGACACAAATACTGTTGAAAAGGCCATGTTTGGAGAAGAATTGGTGTAAGAAGAGAAAAGGAAGCTCAAATAAGCATTAATTTTTATGCAGGTGATTTGGTGATACATTAGGTAAACTTTTAGAGCTTAGCTTGTTCTAAAATTTTTTAGGGAGAAAGAGCATTAAGTGAGGAACCTACATACCAAATTTCATGGCCATTGGAGGTACTTAAGAGGAGTTAGAGAAAAAATTGAAAAGTTGGGTAGAAGCTATCACATTCTAGGACTTAAAACAACCCTAGTAAAATGTTGTCATTTAAGTCCCCAGATACCATTGTTTAAGTCCAAAACAAATGTTTCTTTAGGTAAAAATTAAGGGCAAACTCGACCTTTCACTTCCAAAACCTTTCTAAACCCTAAAAAGATGTATAAATAGCATAATAGAGGCCATTTCTAGCAATTTTAGCTCTCCCACTTAGGTATCCACCTTTTCTTCTCGTTTTCTTAAGTTTTAAGGTTCTTTTTATGTTCCTTTCATGTTCTTTCATGTTCAGACCATAGATTAGTAAGTTTAGGTGTTGAATTCTAGTTTATTTAAGTTTTAGCTATTTTTTGTTAATTTTTTTAAGTTATTTTTCTTTGGGTATTGTTATTTATATATGTTGAATCCTGAGTTTTTATTAATATAATTGTGTTTCTTTGTTTTCTAACCTTATTCTTGATGGTTTTTTAAAGTTTTCTACATTTACTTTTTTTGTTTACTTAACTTCAGATTATGTTATTGTGATTTTCATTATGTTAGCTTAGGTTTTCCTTTGGTTCTAAAATATTTGAAGGATTAATGCATTAGAATTATGTGAATTGATTGGTTTCGTGATTTATTCTTAGATTGAATTGGAATTCAAAATTATAGCCATGAATTAGAGATTATGTCATAAGATTGGCCATCCAAGGTGTAATTTCTAGTTCAAGTGTTATGTTTTAGCTTTTGATCCATAATTTTCATTAGCTAAATCAATAAGTGGCAATAGGTTAATTGAATTTATAGGTAAACTTAATTAATCAGCCTAGGATTCCAATTCATTAAGCTACATATTCCAAGGGTGTATGGTTATACTTAAGTTAGTTATTTCCTAGTGTGTTAATGCAGTAACGCTGTTAAATCTAGAGAGCTTGTTCTAGGTTATTACATAGTTATAAATAAGTTTTCTATCATATAGGACTTATTTAATAAATGGAGGAACATAGGACATAAGAGCTTATTTGTGTCCATAGGTTATCATATTAATTATAACATAATCTTTGGGATTTTTATGATCAATTGAAATTCATCAATCTAGAAAATATCTTCTGGTTATCTTTTCTTCCTCGTTATTTTTTTCTTGTTTATTCACTTTCTTACTTTATTTTCTTTAGTTTTGTTAATTGTATTTTTATGTAATTTTAAATTTCTTTGCATCTAAGGATTTTTATTGTCTTTTTCCTTTTTGTAACAATAGATTTTTCAAGTTTTAAGGATTATAGCAGTAATGTATCATTACTAGTGCGCTTTTAATTCACATATTTCTTACTTTAATTATTCTAATGATGAGTTTCACTTTCTTACTACTTCCAAGTTAAAGCAACAAGTGGCAAATCTCACATTTATAATGAAACAAGTAAGGAGAGACGAAGAAGCAGTTAAGGTGTGTGTGCTTATTTTCCAGTTATTATACTTGTATATATCTTATCTTATCAGATACACAGCAATATATCTTTAATTCTCCACCATGCTACCAGAGTTAGTCATACTTCCAACCCTTACCGCCACCTCCATTATCGTCACCACAAGCTAATGGGATATCATTAGAGGAGAATGTAGAGAGTTTGGTGCCAAACACTCCTCAATTTCAGCAGGAAATGAGGAGTCCCTTAAAGAACTTAGAAGATCAAGTGAGCCAATTCGCATATGCGATAAGGAGCATAAAAATCCTAAGTTTCTTTAAGCATTCTTAGCCAACTAATTGAAGACCCTATGGGGGAGATGTACCCTATCTAATCAAATAGTGGAGGATAATGGGAACACCCCAAAGAGATGGAGGGAGAGTAAGAACAACTAAGAGAGGAAGAGGGGTTAGTTTGAGAAATGGAGGAGGATGCAACAGACCCTAAGGTAAGTGATACACTTTTTATTGTTACTAACCAATTTTCAAATCCTTTTCCTAGCAATTTGCAAAAGAATGAAGAAAAAGAAGAGAAGAAACAAGAAGAGTTGCATGGTACCAAAACTGATGAAAGATTTATGGATAAGAAACCCAAAGTTGGAAGGTGATGAACAGGATGATGAGCCTCCACACTCATCGCTTAATCAATTGGTGAGACCATCTTGGTGCTAGAGCAATGTCCATAAAGGAGAATGGACCTTGTAGTATAATGGCAGAGCAATACAATTCCACTTTTTTGAAGCTAAGTGACATCATGTTGATTGGGAGCCCATTATGAAGGAATCTATTCTAGGCTCATCAATGAGTTTAAGCAAGTTTCCTATCGGGCTTAAACTTCTATTCAATAGATAGGCTATTAGCTTAGTGGTAGAGCATGCATAAGAAAACCTAAATTTCTTTAATTTTTTTGCATATTTTATATTGGTTAGCTAGTTTTTTAATTGCTTTTTGTTTAAGCGCCCTTTCTTTCTTTTTTGGGTTTTTTTTTTTGTAGGAAGTCAAAAGTGGGAGTTGCGATCTCTCTATCAAGAACTTCATGGATCACCTCATTTAGGGGAGTGCTATTATTCCATCTTCTTTGTTTTTCATTTGTTTAGGACATTGGGGACAATGTCCCATTAAAGTATGGTAGTGGGGCAAGTTCAAAATTATTTGGTTGAATTATTGTTGGTCTAAAGATAATGATATAAATGTTTTAGCAAAAATTATCTTTAGATTTTGTTGATTATTCATTGTCATATTTGAAAGCAATTGATGCTTTTAATGTGGTGAACATTGATCAAATCTTAAAATGATTGCCAATTTCAAAAAAAAATTTCGTGTTTCTTTTTTTTAGTGCTCGCATGTGTTTAGTAACCCCTTTTATATGATATTAAGTGTTAAAATTCATTTTATATGGCTTTTCATTAGAATTAGGAATTGGCTGTGTTGTTTTATTAAGAAAGAAAAGAAGTTGAAAAAAAATGTGTGATTGTTGAATAAAATGCATTTATTTCACAATGTCATCTTCAACCAATATAAATGTTGAAATTATGAGTGGTGTTAGTAGTCATTTGAGAGTGTGATTTAATTTAGTAATTGAGGGTTTTTATGAAAAAAATGTTCACCCTCACGTCAAAAATTTAGGTGCCACCTCAGATAAGCTCAAAAGAGGTATCCTGGTTAAGTATCCAAAGTCATTCATGATAAGATGATTGACTTCATGTAAAAAGGGTAGTGAACTCTTATAAAATGCTCAAAACTTGAAATTTGTGTTTTATTTTTTATGAATTTAACATCTTATACAATGTTGACATGATGGCTATACAAAATGACTTGAATATTTGGTATTGTGTATATTAGGTTACCATTACTAACTTTGTGCCTTGCATGTGATAAAAAAAATCTTTTTAGATCATGATGGAGTTAAGAATTGGATTAAATGAATTGATTAAATTATGTTGTGTCCAATTGGTTTTTAACTTTTGATTAAAATTATTTTAAGAAAAATATTTATGTCATTGCTTGAGGACAAGAAATAGTTTTAGTGTGGGGTAATTTCATAAGGATGCATTTTATGATATTTTCATATGAGTTTCAACCTCTTTTCATCCCTTGTTTAGTTTTTAAATGCTTATTTTATGTTTCTTTTGAGTGAATATGTAGACTTGATCTTATGACACAAATACTAGTTGAAAGGGCCATGTTTGGAGAAAATTGAAGTAAAAAGAGTAAGAGAAGCTCAAGCAAGCATCAGTTTTGGTGCAGGTGACTTTTGTGATGCATTAGGTACACGTTTAGAGATCATATTGTTCTAAAAGTTTATGAGGTGTAAGAACATCATATGAGGAACCAACATACCAAATTTCATGGCCATTGAAGAGGTGTAGACGGAGTTACAATAGAAAACACAAAGAGGGACAAAAGCTTTCACATTCTCAAATTTAAACGACCTGAGTAAAATAGCACTATTTAAGTCCACATATACCGTTGTGTAAGTCCAAAAAATATGTTGTCTTATGTCAAAATTAAGGGCAAACTAGACCTTTCATTTTCAAATCCTTTCTAAACTTTAAGAAGACATATAAATAGTAAAAGAGAGGTCATTTCTAGTGGTTTTGGCTCTTCCACTTGGGCAACCACCTTTTCTTTTAATTTTTTAGGTTTTAGGGTTGTTTTTATGTTCTTCATGTTTAGACCATAGATTATTTAGTTCATGTGTTGAACTCTGGTTTATTTATGTTTTAGTTTTTTTTTCTTATTTTTCAATTGTATTTTCTTTGAGTTTTTTATTTATATGTTGAATCTTGCGTTTTTAATAATATAGATACGTTTCTTTATTTTTTTAAACCTTGTTCTTGTTTGTTTCTTTATGTTTTCTATATTTCCTTTTTTTTTACTTAATTTCAGATGTGTTATTGTGATTTTCATTGTGTTAGCTTAAGTTATCCTTAGGTTTGAAGATATTTGAAGGATTAATACGTTAGACTTGTGAGAATTGACTAGGTATTTAATAGGTATTATGATTTATTCTAAGGTTAAATTGGAATTTAGAATTATTGCCATAAATTAGAGATTAAGTTATAGTATTGGCCATCCTACGTATAATTTCTAGTTCAACTGCTAGGTTTTAGATTTTGATCCATAATTTTCATTAGCTAATTCCATAAGTGGCTATAGGTTAATTGAATTTATAGCTAAACCTAATCAATTAGCCTAGGATTCCAATTGTCTAAGGTACATAGTCTAAGCTTGTGTGATTATGGCTTAAGTTAACTACTCCCTAGTGTGTTAATGTGGTTGTACAGCAAAATCTAGAGAGTTTGTTCTAGGTTATCATGTAGCTAGGAATAAGTTTTTTATTGTATAAGACTTATCTAATAAATGGAGGCACTTAAGACATAAGAGCTTTTTTATGTCCATAGGCTAGCATTTTAAGCATAACACAATTTTTAGGATTTTGATGATTAATTGAAGTTCATGAATTTAAAAAATATCTTGTGCAACATTAGGAATAGCTCAAAAACATAACCAATTTTCTATGGGATCAAACCTGACTTACCCTGGTACATAGTTAATTAGGTTAGTTACGTAATTCATTATTTAGTGGTCAGCGACAGACCTACTAATAATTGAAGTCCATCACACTTTAAAATGGAAAAGAGCTAGAAGAACAAGTTAAGAAGAAGGCCAAGCCTTACAAAGAAGAGAGCCTAGAAAAAGAAGAAGAGGAGAAGGAAGCCAAGCCATATGTGCCACCACCACTATACGCCCCTAAAATTCCATTCCCACAAAGATTGAAGAAGAACTAGACAAGAGCTTAATTTGAAAATTTTTTAGAGAAGTTGAAAAATTTGCAATTTAACCTATCTTTTGTAGGCTTTAGAGAATATTCCCAAGTACATCAAATTCCTGAAGGACATACTAACCAACTGGACTTAGGGTGACAACTAAAGGATGTCTTTAATAGAGAGTTGTAGCTCCATCATTACCAATCATATGCCATCAAAATTGAAAAATCCAAGGAGTTTTACAATCCTTTATTTAGTTGGTAATCTTAAATTTTCTAAATGTTTATATGACTAAGATGCAAGCATTAATCTTATGTCTTTACCAACTTTTAGGAAATTGGAACTTGGAGAAATGAAGCTAACATTCATGCTTATAAAGTTAGAGAGTTAGTCAATCAAGAAGTCAGTTGATGTGGTGGAAGATGTTCCTATTAAAGATTATAAATACCATAAGAGATTTGGTAGACGTTTATAAAGGGAAATTAGTCCTTAAGATAGCTGGTGAGTAAGTGGAGTTTAGGATGGGCAAGGCATTAAAGAATTCAAAGGATAGCAATGCTTGTATGAAGATAAATTTTGTTAATGATGGTGTGAAGGAGTTAACAGAGCATTATGATGATGAAGGTGTTGAGCAAGGGGAGGAGTTGGGTGAGAAGCCAAAATGGGAACCTTTATGAAGAAAAAATACCTCAATTAATTCTCTTTTGTGAAACCACCCATACTCAAGTTAAAATCCTTACTTTCACACTTAGGATATGCCTTCTTAAGTGAGGGAAAAACACTACCCATTATTATTCCTAAAATCTTGAATTTGGACTAGGAGGAGAGGCTAGTTAAGATGAGAAAGAGAAGGATTAGAGCAAAGTTGAAGTTAATTATGAGTAAATTCAAGTCTTAATGGAGAGTACCATTTAAAATTACTCAATTTTACAAAAAGGATGCTCCCGAGTTGGAAAAAACTAAAGAAAAAGTGTTAAAGGCGAATGGGAATCATGGCAAGTTATACTTTAAAGAATTTCAACCAAAAGAAAGGAATATCTTTCCTTTCTCTTTCTTAAAGCCAAAGTTGAGTATAGTCAAGATAACGACCCTAAATTAGCATGTTATGTTCTTAGTTAGGATTTTTTTTTAAGTTCATATGATTGCTTATGCATTTTCTTTTAATCTTTATGTTATCTTTAATTGTCTTCTTTTAAGATTTCTTGATATTAACCACTTGAATACAAACTTACTGTTGTATCTTGTGGATTGTAGGTTTGGTGGATAGAGCAAGCTTATACTTTCTTTCTCCAAAGTCTTCAGGTCATATGGAATGGAATAAACTCTCTCAATCCACGACTACAACTGAACTTCAATTTTCAGAGGAGTTTTGTTCTCCTTTTCTATTTTACACTTCATGCAAGTTATTTTTTTTTATCCTCCAAATTGAGGAAATTTTGGTTTTAAGTGTATGGAAGTAGGATATGAACTTGAGCATATTTTTTTCATTTATTCCCACAGGTGAATTATTATGAGTCCAATAAGAATAAGTTGAATATTTTATCTTTGAATGGTTGAAATTAGGAGTTGAATGGTGATTGTGGTATTTTAGTTCAATCATTGCTTTTTATTTTGTGAGCATTACGCAATTCATGAATGATTTCTAGCCCAAATTTGACCCCAAAATGGTTTTTTCTTCATTTCGTTTGAGGGATTACATGTGTTTTGGGTTACCTTGGTATATATTATCAAATTTTTAATGTTGTTGCTTATGGATGGTCATGTGAATTGGATTTTTTTTTTAATTTGAGGAATGAAAAGTTTATATGTTCTTAAATAAAGTGGGAAAAAAAATTTACTCCACTAGCTCTATGAAGATAAAAAAAGTTGAAGTTCATGGGTGGTTCTAATAGCCATTTACAATTGTGATCTAGCAACTGGGAGTGTTCACGATAAAATGTTTATCTTCACATAAAAAGGCTGGATGACATTGCAAACAGGCCAAAAAAGTATTCGAGTTAAGTAATCAAAGGACACTCATGACCAAATGTTTTCCCTCGCATCAAAAGGCATGGTGAATCCCTAAAAATTTTCTCCATTTTGAAAATTAATTTGTGGTTTGTTCTTATTGCTTATTACTATATCCTTAAACAAGTTTTCATGATGATCAACATGAAGATAGGTAGATGCCTGACATTGTACATTGAAGGTTATTTATTTACTAACAGTAAAATTGTATGTGATAACAAAGTTTTTGCATGAAAGAATGGAGATACGTTATTCAAATCAAAAGCATTAATTGATAGTTATTTTTACTCACTTAACATTTGACTCTTAATCCCTTTTGTTTTAAGTGGATGCTTAACTCATTGCTTGATCACAAGTAACAATTACAAAATCTGCTTAAAGGATCCAAGTTGGTGGCCCCTTTGTATATACTAAAGAGCATCAACATTTATCTTATGGCCAACCAAAGTATGTAGACTGCCTCAGTAACTCTATATCTAAAACAAACTAATTTGTAGCATCCCACCTTGTCTCCCTCACCCCTGAATAAGGTCTTGCAAGATTTCCTACAAAAGGAACCAAAATAATTTAGCTATCATATCATTATTTCCTCCCTTAATGGATCTAAGTAGTGGCTAAGAAGCAAAGGCTACATAACATCCACCGTTCCTGCTTGAAGGTGTTCATCTCATAATTTAGGATTAGAGGA
>JAOXYD010076920.1:0-12451 GCA_028565735.1 Pinacopodium congolense
GTGTTGCATACCTTTCCTACTTCCATGAAAGTTATTTACATGCATTTTTTTAATGAACTTAGACTTAACAGTGGGATGCATTGGCTTTCATTCATAAAAAGGATTACCTAGGAAAGAAGTGAGATGGTTTCATGGTTTAGATGTGTTAATTATTCAAATTTTTCTGTCTACTTCTTTGATCTCTTTACAGAAATGCAAAGGGGTTAAGAGTAGAGCCTAAGGCTAGTTGTGAGTTGTGATATAGCTAAGTAACCAGGATAGCACCCTAAAAATATGAAATAACACTCCAACTTAATCCACAGAAAACCACCAAAGCTGAGTAATAGGGGATGAACAAAAAAAATAGAGAAAAAAATAAAAAAGAGAAAAATAATAATAAATGACAAGAATAAAAAACAAAAAGAGAAAAAAAGAGAAGCGTGTACTTTCTTGTAAAAAGTCGAGGTGATTGTTCTTGGTAACAATAAAAATTGATGAATTAAACTCTCAAATAAAGTCCATTGATCTCTTTTCATAAGTAAAACATTTTATGATTGATTGATTAGTGTGTGCTTAGCTTTCACTCGGTAATTTGAACAAATGCACAATTGTAATTGTCATGGACGTGAGAATAGGACAGTAATGCTATAATTGAAATGTATTTTCAATGTAAAGACAATCATGGTGTGAATCGAACAGGTGATTGCGTTAGATCTTCTTAAATGATTAAGATTTTTGGTTAGATTAATTACTCAATTTGTTTTGCTATTATTTGTTCAAGCTTTCAATGATGTGTTCTTTTGTGTGTTTTTGTCGTATGTGCCTTAAATCCAGTAATTAGCAAGGTTATAAAAAAAAATTTAAGGAGGGGTTATGCTCGAACCGTTTAATTTATGAACTTTTTCCTCCCTTTGGCTAGCATTAAAACAATGCTCTCTCTTATAAGTAAAATGGCTTTGCTCTACTAAGATGTTTTAATTTCAACTTCTTGCATAAATGTCTTTCTTTGCACTTAACTTCTCAAATATGAATTATACCTTATAGCCAAAACAAGATCTCAAAGACTTCCCCTACCAAAAGAAAGTCAACATCCTCATTGATAGAATATTATTGAAATTACCCACCATATTTAACTTTGGAAACTTCCCCCAAAGTTGTTTAAGCAAGCTCCTTTTGCCCTGTAAAAGACTAAATAAAATGTGTTGGGCTAATAAACAAAAATGGACCCTCCGATATATGAGATTTTTACAAGAGAATGTTATGGTAGCCCCAGCTACCAAAAATTTCTAGGTCATTTATCCTTAGGACTTTAATTTCATCTACAACCCCATGCAAATTTAAAGGAAATAAGGACATCTTGCTGAATTTGGTCATTACTTAGCTATCTCGATCCCCATCACATTTCAACATCCTTGATTGTTTATCAAAGTGTTAAGAAGTTCTACTTTTTGATGTTTTTTCCACCATTATAATAGATTAACAATGACTACTTTACTATTATCTTCCTCCTCAACTAGCATTGCATTTAGTTTTATTTTCTTTAGATATTCCGTTGAATAGTATAATTTATTACATATAAAATAAATTACCTTATAATGAACAAATTTTTGAGAAGTTTGGTCATCTTTGCCTCTCATTTTCTTCATCAAGCTACTCTTATTTTTACTTGCCATTCTCACAGCCATTGGAAATTTTTTCCTTGACTTTGTTTGGTTACAAGTCCACCAATTAATCTACTGCAGCAATGGTAATAAGTAAGTCTTAGACACCTTGCCTTTTTACTTAAATTTATGCTTAAGTTTGTAATGTCGATAGAAAGTTAAATAACTTATTCGCCTTTGACATATTTTAAGTGTCTAGCATAAGCGAATTAAATGCTTTTACATAGTTGTGAACAAATTTATCTTATTATAAGTTTTGCTCCAATTCTTGTGTCAAGGCTTCCTAATTATTTATTCTTAGTTTATTAGCATTTAAGTCACTATTCATTCTTTCTCTCCACCAAAGTTTTGCATCTTTTATGTGATACATGCTAGTGAGCATCACCTTTTCTCATTTTGATACCATGGTAGTGTTAAAATACTATTTCATATCCTAAAAAAAGTTCACTATTGCTTTACCATGAAAATTTTTATCAATTTTTTTTACTCCAGGACTTTCAGTCAAGTCTAATTTGCACCAACCCCTATGATAGTATTGTTCTGAATAAGGGCCAATGCATCTTTTAACATTACCACCCTTTTGTTTGACTTTATAGAAATAACCTTCAATTGTCTATGCATTCCATTAATTTCCTCCTTAAGATGCCCCATTCGAATAGAAAATTGCATAGTATCATCCTTTGCATGGAACCTAAAACATGTTCCAACTTTTCCAACCTATTTTGAATTGCTTCTTGATTTTAATTCCCTACCATTGTTCACGTAAAATATTCCAACTTGTGTATGATAATGGATAATTTAGATAATTTTAATATATTATTTATTGTTTTTACCCACTTTTACATAATATTAGTCTTTTAATTATTATTTTTGTGAAAATTTTAGATAAGCCTAGGATTTTTGGAGCATAATAGTGAAAGAGGTAGATTTTACTTAAAGAAGATAGAAGCAAAACATTGATTTATAATTGCGCTGCTCTGCTCTATACTAGGATTTCCATTATACTCTTAAGAAAAGTTAGAAGCTTAATGGTAACCATAATTGGTATTGTTTATCATCCTAAAAGCACTATTTGTCTCCTAACGAAAGACAATGCATAAATAGTCCCACTCAACTTCATCATTTACCACTTATACAAGTGTCATTTTACCCTCCAAAAAGTTGAAGATTGAAGGCTATTTGAAGACTAAGTTGGATAAACATGTGAAAAGCCTATGAATTAGGGTTCTAAACCTTTTAAACCACTATAGTATATAAGGGAAAGGGATATATCAAGAAGGGGTTCTTTCCTTTTAGTTCTGTAGTGTCTTAGACGACTAGAGTAAGGTGAAGAGAAGAAGAGACATCCATTAGGTAGTGCTTCAATAGGACTAGAAGATTAAATTGGTGGATAAAAAGTCTAAGTCTTGAAAATCAAAGAGATATCATTTATAGGTTCTCTTGATTCTCTGCTTCATGAGTGCTCTTCTATTTTGTTCACATTGACTATGAACTAAAGGTTTGTTTGGTTTGGTTGCTGGTTTCCATTTTCCATTTTTATTTTTTAAACCTAAAAACAGATAAAAACAACGTACAAAAATTAATGAGAAAACACAAAACTTACAAGAAAAAATAAAAACCAATAAAAATGCACAAAACCGATAAAAAACATAGAAATAAATGAAAATTATTTTCATCCATTTTTGCATTTAAGAAATCAAAAGTAAAAAATGAAAATAAAAAGTTGAAACAAACTAGCTCTAAGGATCTCATTATCTAGGTTTTCGAAAAAAAATTTCTCGTTATCTAGATAGGAAGCCTTTAAGGATTTGATTGTAGGGGAATTAACATTTCTTTTAATTCAAAAATTTTAGTTTTTAGTAAATTATCTATATTTTGATGTTTGAGTAGATTTTGCTATTAGAGAGAACAATTTATTTAGATACTTAAACTGTCTTCGTACAGGAAAAGTTTAAGAGAATTTAGAATCTAAATAATTTTATCTAATTGAATCTTTTCTTTCTCAACATAATTTAGTTAATCTATTTTGTTAATTAGTTTAGTAACTTAGTTTTAATTTTATTATTGAAAACCAAATGTTTATAAGTTAAATAATAATTTGAAGGCTTATATTAGTAATCGTTAAAATCCTCGTGGGAATAATTCTCGACTTGCTTAGATACTAAATATATGTTAGGTGCACTTCTTTAGAATTATGAAGTATAAAAGTTGGTTAATTTGAGATTTAAAACTTAAAGTTGGTTAATTTAGATCTAAAACTTACACACACCAAGTTTTTACTACAAATGCTAGAGAATTATTAATGATATTAGGAGAATTTATAATTATTACTTTAACCATTTTTACTTTAGTTTTTGAATTTATTTTATTTTAAGTCTACAATTTATACACTAGATTGTTTTTTTATTGATTATGGGTAGATTGTACAATGTATAACTAGGAGTAAAAATTTGAAGTTGATCCTAAGATAGAAAGAGTAACTCTTTAAGCATAAAGAAAAAGAAAGGCTTAAGCCTAAAAAAAGGGTAAATTCAAGGTTGTTGAATATAGAAGACATGGCTGGTCAGAATAAACTAAGGTCCATATAGAATTATGTAAGGCCATCATTATATGTGACATAGCTAAGTATTGCAAGGCTAGTGGTTAATGTAATCAATTTTGAGATTAAGCTTAGCATAATTCAGATGGTACAATAATTCGTTCTGTTCGATGAACTGTCAAATGAGGATTTTAATGATATATCATTAACTTCTTAGAGATATGCGATATATTAAAGATCAATGATGTTATAAATGATGTGATGCTATTCAATTGTGATTGTTTCCATTTTCTTTTTGGGATAGAATTAAGCAATGGTTGAGTTCCTTGTCTTCTAGGTTAACCACTACTTAGAATAGTTTAGTGGAGAAAATTTTATCAAATACTTTCCACTAGCAAAGGTTGTTAAATTGAGAAATGATATCTTGATGTTTGTATAAATTGAGACTAAGAATTTTTATGATTCATAGGAGAGATATAAGGACCTACTTAAAAGATATCCATATCATTGATTACCTATATGGTTATAATTGCAAATGTTCTATAACAAGTTGAAGAATGTTACAAACTAGATGATAGATGCAATAACTAGAGGAATATCAAACAATAGGATGCTTGAAGGAGTTCAAGTGTTAATAGAGGAGATAACTATAAACAACTACTAGTGGCAGTCTAACTAGAAATGATTAGTTAAATCTCTACAAGTGGAATCCATATCCGTACTGGTATCTTAACTAAGCAATCGCAATACATTTTCAACAGTGGTGATGTATTGTGATTACTACGAGGTAAATCATCGCAACCAAGACTATCAAGTAGGCAATAACTTTGTAAAGTTAGAGTGAGTAAATTACATTGGACATGCTTCGATAGACAATAAACTCTACAGTAATAAATACAATTTGGGATGGAGGCGTTATCTAAATTTTTCATGAAGTAATTAAGACAATTTTAGAGTACCTTTATTGGGATACCATCAATAATAGCATGGAAAAGCCAAACTCATAATAATTAATGACTAAGTTTATTTCTACATCAAAGTCTCACTTTAAAATTTTGGAGACATCCTAGAGGAACCAAGGAACTTCAATCCATCACTTTTATAATCAAATTGGGTAGCTTGCAGAGTTAATTACAAAAAGATAGAAGGAAGCTTACTAAGTAATAATGAGGTAAATCCACAAGAACAAATAGAAGTGGCAACTTTAAGGAGTGGAAAGGAGTTGGAACATGAGCTAAGGGAAAGAAAGCAACCAGTTGTGGATGAGGAAGCACATGAGAAAGCCAATAAGAAGGAAGAAAATGGTGAAGAAGAAATGCACAGTTAAGGAGTTTAAACCAAAACCTTCATTTCAACATTAAAGTTAAAGCTCAATGAAGCATAATTCAATAAATTTCTTGAACTTTTTAGGTAATTACATATTAACTTACCTTTTTTTAGGATTTTTCACAGATGTTAAAGTAAGCCAAATTCTTGAGGGACATTTTTACTATCAAGATGAAGTTAGAGGAGCTATTAAACATGACACTGAGTAAAAAATACTATACTATCCTTATAAAAAGCTATAAAAGAAAATCAAGGATATAGAGAGTTTTACTATCCTTTGTCTTATTGGTAATTTATACATTGATAAGGCTTTAGTTGATTTAGGTACAAGTATAAATTTGATACCCTTTAATGTGTTAACAAATTAGAGTTGGAGGAACCTAAAATATTATGTATGAGTATTCTACTAGCTGATATATTGGTAAAATATCTTAGAAGCATTACAGAGAATGCCTTAGTACAGGTTAACAAGTTCATATTTCCTGTTAATTTTTTAATTTTGGATATGGATGAAAATATAGATGTCCCTTTGATCTAGGATAACCATGCCTATTGACTGCTAAGTTTATAATAGTATGCATAAAGGAAAGTTAATTATAAGGATAAAGGGTGAGGAAGTTAATTTTAAAATATCTAAAATCATAAATTACTCCTTTAATAACGATGATACATGAAATTTTATGGATTTTAAGGATTGTGTAATATCTTCTTATATGCAAAAATTTATCTATTAAGATCCATTATAAGTATGTTTAGAGTAATAAGAAGGAATTGAATGAGGAAGCCTTTTAGTAGACGAGCAAGTTAAGTTCTTAGAAGCTAGCAAGTGCATGATACAGTGAACACGATAGTAAAAATGTTAAGATGAGGTTAAAGCCCTCTATTTAACAACCAACAGTCTTATAATTAAGAAAGTTGTTGGAACATTTCAATTGTAAGCTCTTAGGAATGAAAGCAAAGCTATTTGTTATTATAGTTGTAAATATGAGTAAATAGCATAAAGAAAGGTTATTACGAATCCTAGGGGAGCATATGAAAGCAATTGTGTGTAACATTTTAGACCTTAGAGACATCAATCATTTGTTTTGTACTCACAAAATTTTGATGGAAGAAAATAATAAGCTAGTTATGAAATTATAAAGAAGGCTTAACCTATATATAAAGAAAGTTATAAAAGCTGAGGTAACTAAACTTCTTGAGTAGGTATTATTTACCCTATTTTTAATAGTTTTTAGGCTAGTTTTGTGCAAGTAATTTTAAAGAAAGATAGTGGTTCCCAATGAAAATAATGAACTCATTTTAATGTGACCTGTCACTGGGTGTAGAGTATGCATAGACTATAGGAAATTAAACAATACCACAAGAAAGGATCACTTTTCACTATCTTTCATCGACTAAATGCTAGGGTGACTATCGGTTTATATGTACTATTGGTTTTTAGATGGAATGTCAAGGTATTTTCAAATTCCAATGGTGCTTTAGGATTAAGAGAAGACAACATTCACTTGCTCCTATAGTACATTTGTTTATAGAAAAATGTATTTCAAGTTATGCAATGCACTAATCACCTTTCAACAGTGTATGATGGTCATTTATGGTAGAAGACATTATAAAGGTATTTACAGATGATTTTTTCTATTTTGGTGATTTATTTTTTTTATGCTTCCATAATTTCGAAAAAGTGCTTAAATATTAAGATTAGGCACATTTAGTATTGTATTAAGAAAAAGTACCATACGAATGATTTTTCTTTTTTTATGTTCACTTTTATTTTTAGGAAGGCCCTTATTTGTTTAGGATTTGTGTAGACTATATTATTATATGATCTATTCCATATTCCAAAATGGAAGAAATTCTAGAGCATTGTCATTTGGGACCTATAAGAGATCATTTTCACACCAATGAGACCACATAAAACGTCTTTAAATCAAGTCTTCTTTAGTATACTCTCTTCTAAGAAGACTAAAGGTGTGTTGTATGTTGTGATAAGTGTTAAATGGTATGTAATAATTCTTGTCAAGATGAAATGTCTTAAACCATTTTTGTAATATGTGAAGTGTTTAATGTTTAGAGTATTGATTTTATAGGTCCTTTTTCAACTTCCTTTATTAATAACTTTCTCCTATTAGTTATTTATTATGTGTCTAGATGGAAGTGTAAACTTTGCCTAGTATTGATGTAAGGGTAGTACTTAAATTTTCTAAAAAGTTATTTTTACATTTTGATTCACCTCGAGCTATTATTAGTGATAGGGAAATCCACGTTTGTAATACCTAGTTTGAAAAGATACTTAGACATTATAAAGTTACACATAGGATGGCTATCTTTTACCACCCTAAAACTAGTGCCCAAATGGAACTAATAAATAGGTAATTGAGGTAAATATTAGAAGAGATAGCATAGCATTCTAGGAAAGATTAGTCTGATAAGTTAGAGGATGCTCTGTAGGCTCATATGATAGCTTATAAAACACTAATATGTATGTCATCATTTTAGTTAGTTTATTAGAAAGCTTTTTTTTAATTTATTAGACTCAAGGATAAAGAATATTGGGTAATTAAATCTCTTATTTTCATTGAACCAAGGATGGTTCCACCTTATTTTAGTAATGACAAAACAACCTTTGCCACTAATGTATGTGTTTTTAAGTATGTTTGAAAGATAAGTTAGACAAAGTTCAAGCTAACCAATTAAGGAGTCTTGAAGAAGAAAACGAAGAATCATATGAAGACTCAAAGTCTGAATAAGAAGTTTAGAATAAGTTTATATTTGTTTAACGTAAACTTTGCTTGATTTTATTTTGGTTCTCTTAAGCAGCTCATATTTAACCATTCATATATACATATTTTGGAATATGCATATAGGTGCATAATCAAGAGGTTTTATGTGATTAAATGAGAATAAACCTCTTGATATTTGTTTTAATTAATTTGGAAAAGATTAAGAAATTAAGATAAATAATTTTGTTGGATATATAGGTTTGGTTTTGTCATAAATGGCTAAATAAGATGTAGTGAAATGTTTATGATTATTCAGCTGAGTTCGATTTTTAGATTGGTTGACCGAAGCAAAGGGTAAAGGCCTATCAGTTGACCAAACCAAGAGATCGGTCGACTGAATATAGTGAGATTTATGATTACACAACAGTCAGAAATGTTAATGCATTATAACGGTATCTTATGACCGTTGGATAACGGTCATGAGTGCCGTTGTCCAATGGACACATGAAAAATTTCAGTAGTATAAATAGATGTTTTTTACATGGTCTTTTTGCAAAAGAGTTTAAGCGATATACAATGTTATTTATTGAGAGTTTAAGAGATCTTTTAAAATTAATTTTTATCAAGTGAGTTTGGTTGCGTTGGGTGAGCTTCTTGAACATCTTTTGTGCATTCATCTATCAAGCCTTTTGTGATTATCAAGTGAAATTAAGTGAAATGTTCTTCAATTCTATTGTTATTGCGAGTGGATGAGAGGTTATTCTTGAGATTAGAAAGAGAAGCGAGTGAAAGGTTCTCCTTTAACCTGTGAAAAGGGATTGTACTTGTGACGTTATTATCTTGAACTTGCAATAAAAACAAAAGCTCAACAGTGGTGTTGGGGACTGGATTATGAGCAAGTGGATAGATCCAAACTAAGATAAATCATGGTGTACTCTCTCCTTTCTCTATGCTTCTAAATTATCTAGATGTTTTTGGGTAAATTTGTTTAAGCTTCTGCATTTATATTACATTTTATATTTGATTTGTGAAAGAATTTTTAAGCACTAAGTCACCCCCTCTTAGTGTCGTATCGATCCCAACTACGTATGAATCTGCCTATGATATTTGGCGCACTTAAGAAATTACATATAAAGGCATGAATCAGGTAAAGGAAACAAAAATTAGCATGCTCACTCACCAATTTGAACTATTTAAAATTACTTAAGCTGAAAATATCTCTTCAATGTATGCTCGTTTTAATAATATCATTAGTACTTTAAAGGGCCTATGAAAAACCTATTCTAATGTTGAGCTTGCTAGGAAAATTTTAAGTTCTCTACCAAAGTCTTAGGAACCCAAAGTGACAGCGAGACAATAAGTAAAGGATCTCAACATTTTGTCACTCAAAGAATTGGTTGGTTCTCTACTTACATGTGAAATGGTGCTAAACGACGATTAAGAAGAAATTGCACCCAAAAGGAGGAACTTTGCCTTCAAGGCAACAAAGAAGGATGAAAGGGAGAGTGAAGAATCATCCTATGGAAGCGAGGAAGAAGAATTTATCTCTCTCATCACCAAGGAGCTAAGAAAGCTTATTAAAAAAACTCCTATATGTAAAAGTAAGTACTTTTCTAAAACTTCTAACATAACATGTTTTGAGTGTGGTGAAAAAGGGAACTTCAGGTCGGACTGTCCACACCTTCGAGAAAGCGAAAATGAAGAAAAAAATGAAAGGAAAGACAAGAAAAGTTTCAAGAACAAAGCTCTCAAAGTGGGATGGGATAAGTCTAGTGAATCCGAAAAAGAAGAGATAGCAAATATGTGATTTATGGCTCATGATGAGGTAAGTACTCTTAACTCGAATGATGAAGTTGAAGTTGAATAAACTTATGAAGAACTGTTAGATTTTGTATGAGATTTGGCTAAGAAAAAGAAGGCCTTACATGATACAAATTTGAAATCTATAACAGTAATAGATGAGTGCAAATTAGTAATTGATAATCTTAGAAATGATCTAGATTCGATGTCTAAGGATAATGATGAATTGTTGAATGAAAATATGGATTTAAAGAAAGAAGTAAAGATTCTTAAAGAAACTACATCGAAATTTACAAAAGGCAAAGAAAAGTTAGAAACAATGCTAAGTGTTCAAAAGATGGAAAATGATAAGAAAGGTTTAGGATATAATGGAGCATTATCTAGTAAGACCGTTTTCGTTAAAAGTAAGAACTTGAAAGATGATCCTAAACTTATTCAAAATACACCATCTTCAATGAAAACTCATTCTAGAAATCATGAATTTATGTATACATTAAGACCTAAAAATACTTTTCAATAAAAATGTCATAATACTAGAACCTTCATTCAACCAAGGAAAAAATTTTCTCAAAAGTTCTATTATGATTATAGACCACAAAATGCATATAAATCCTTCACTCCTTTATTTTGCTCTTATTGTGAAAGATATGGTCATGTAAAATACTTATGTTATGATTGCTTGAGGGATATAAATGTTTTATCAAATGGTCGAGAAAGGTACATTAACAATTATGGAACCAAGATGATATGGGTACCAAAAGTTTATTAAAGTTTATTTTTTAGGTACTGCAAAGAATGAAAAAGGATGACTGTCACTATTGAACCAAGAAAAATAATAAAGATATGACGTCAAGTTTAAAGGTAACCAAAATTTAAGAAATGTGTATTAGGGTTGGTATAAATTAGTATTCGTTTGTTTGAAATTTTTTTCTACATGTTTGACCCTTCAGTCGATCGAATGTTAGTTTAGTCAACCGAATATTTTAATCGATCGATCGAATGCTTTTTTCAGTTAACCGGCTAATAGTCGGTAGACCAAATGCGTTCTTCAGTCAATCGAATATTGGTTAACCAATATAAATGAATTGGTCGATTGGACCTAAAAATGTCTCGTTAAACAGATTGTCTTCCTTCCTTTTCCCCTGACTCTCCTTTCTCCTTTTTCTCTCTTGCTTCATCCGTCATTATTGATGTCTTTGGAGCTTCTTCGTCATCATTTCTTATCCTCTGAGCCTCCAAAACTCAAGCGTCTCGTTTCTAAGGACTCAAGCCTTCATCCTCCTCTCTTTTTTAGCTTGGACAAGCTTACCTGTCATTGTCTCTTTGTCGAGTGACTCTAAGGCCATCTTTGTGCTCCTAGTTATATGATAAAGTATATCAGTTGGAACTATTCATGCACTTTATCTATTCCTAGAGCATCTGCAAGTGTTTGCTATCTTCTCAAAACCTTTCTTTTCTACCTAGCTTTTTACATTATGGTTAGGACTCGAGGCGGGAGTACCTCTAAGGATAGGTTATCTTCCTCTAATGATTACCTAGATACTGATTATGATGCATTGCAAGATTATGCTTCTAGAAAACTCTCGGAAGACCATTTTATTTCACCTACTTATCTAGATATTTACATGGAAAATGGCCTGGTTCAGTACTTTATTGATCAATGGTGGGAGCCTATCCTTACCCTTACAGCTGAAACTTGTTCCACAGTTATATATATATATTTTAATCTTAGAGAGGTTAAGGAGAATGGTGAATATATCATCTACTCTAAAGTAGAAGATGTTCCTATCCGTCTATCAAGAGACATAATCAATAACATCCTTGGTATACCTATTCCTTCTATGATCTCTTACTATGATTATATGTCCAAATTTGATGCCACCAACTCTTTAGCAAAGAGCGTTCAAACCATTTTTGAGTTAGAAAGTGAGGAGGTTACTAAAAAGCCTAAGGATGTTACAAAATTGAGTGCCATACCAAAATTCCATCACCTTTTCATAAAATATAATTTCCTCTCCACTAGTGATCCTTACAATGACCTAGGCTCTGATGACCTCTGGTTTTTTTCTACCCTTATGCTTGGTAAGGGTAAGGGAATCCATTTAGGAGATTTCATCTTGCATAACACGATCCATTTTTTTCGAGGCAAGAAAAGAAGCCAACATATTCCCTATACCTTGATTCTCATCTTCCAGTATTTTCACATTCCTCTTATGGAAGATGACTTTGAGCAACACTCCTTCTTTGATAAAAAATCTCTAAAGCTCATGGGTTTTCAAATTGTTGGTGGTCACATGACTCAACCTCATTAGCGACAGCATTCAATTCCTCTTATTGATGCTGATGTACTGTTGCGTTGGTTAGGTGACTTAAAATTTAACGGACGTTCAAAATGATTTTTACTTTGAAACCAACGTACTTTTTAG
>JAOXYD010076929.1:0-12451 GCA_028565735.1 Pinacopodium congolense
TTACTTGTTCGATAGGTGCACTTGCCTTTCGTCACGTTGGTTTTTATTTAATTTCATTTTGGTTTTCAAAGTAAAATTGGTTTAAAGAACACCCATTTTTAATCAATCAATCAATGAACAACATGCATCAAAGGGCTTCTTGTAAAAATCTACTCCTCTATCACTTATAGTTGTCCTAAGAACTCCAAACCTATTAAATATCTTGTTTATGAACTTTTTTACCACTTTACCGTCATTAGTTAGAGATACTGTTGTTTCAGCCCATCTTGAAACATAATCAACAACAACCAAAATATAAGAGTTACTACGACATGATGGGAAAGGTCCCATGAAGCCTAACCCCATATATTGAACACTTAAACCTCTAAGATGTTGGAAAGGGGTATCTCATTTCTATTTGAAAAATTGTCAGCTTGTTGGCGTATATCACATTTTTAGCGCATATTTGTGAGCATCCTTCAATAAAATTTTCTAAAAGATTTGACATTAAAAAAACATGAGTTACTATCTTTTTTGCTCCAAAACGTTTTGCATAAGGAAGATTGTGACAATGAGTCAAACGTTCAAGCATCTCTTCTTCAGGAATGTACGAATCAAACCATTGACATAAATTTTACATAGCATAAGTTATTGCCACAAGAAATAAGTGCATTAAAAGAAAAATCACTTCCTCTATTAGCAAGACATGTCAAAGGGAAGAATACCACCTATAACATAGCTTGCTATTTCGGTAAACCATAGAACAAAGAGGTTATTTATCAACATCAATGCTTTTTTAAGGAATTACTCTTTGATTTATTCTTCTTGATGCATCTCCCCTTCTTTAAGACATGATAAACGATCAACCATGACATCCTCCTATCCATTTTTATCTCTTATATAAATGTCAAACTCTTGAAGTAATAACACCCATTACATAAGCCTTGGCTTCGTATCTTTCATAGTGAAAAGGTATCACAACGCTATATGATTTATAAAAACAATAAATTTTATGTCTAAAAGATATGAAACAATTTTATCAAGTGCAAATACCACTGTTACCAACTCCATCTCTGTTATGTTGTAGTTCAATTGTGTTCCCACCATGGTTTTGCTAGCATAGTATATCACACATAGTCTTTGTCCTTCTATTGGCTAAGCATGCATCCTATGTTATGATTACTAGTATCAGACATAGTTTCAAATGGAAAAGACTAATTTGGTAATATCAGAATAGATGCAGAGCTAAGGGTCTTATTTAACCGATCAAAAGTATGTAAAAATTTAGTATTAAAGTCAAAAGGCACATCTTTGGTTAATAAATTTATGAGAGATTAAGCAATTATAAAAAAAAATCCTTTATGAAACATGGTAGAATGTCACATGTCCCGAGAGTTGTCGGATGCCTGTGATATCTCTAAGAGGTAGGAGCTTCTCAATAACTTCAATTTTATTTTTTTTTCACTTTCATGCGCTTACATGATATCTTGTGTCCATACACTACGCCATCAGGTGCTATGAAGAGGCATTTATCCCATTTCAAAACCAAGTGTGACTTACAATGTTAAAGAACTTTATCTAGATTCATCAATAAACAATCAAAAGTTTCTAAAAACTAATAACTCATAAATGAATATCTCCATTATATCCTCAAACCATGTCTGCAAATATGGTCATTATGGACCTTTGGAAAGTAGTGGGTGCATTGTAAATGTTTCATAGAGGTGATGAAAGTGGTCTTCTATTAATCATCTAGACAGATGAAAATTTTATTGTATCCCTAATAACCATCAAGGAAACTGTATATTGAAGGACTATCTATATGTCTCAATCATTTGATCTATAAAAGGATAGGGACAATAATCTTTCTCATTCACCAAGTTGAGTCTCATATAAATAATGGAAACTCTCTAACCTGTGATTGTTTTGGTAGAAATCATCACACTATTTTAATTTCCATCACGGTCTTACCTTCCTTCTTTCACACAGATTGCATCAGACTCATCCATTCACTATCTATAACTAGATAAATAGTTCTAGCATCCAAGAGCCTTGTTACGTGGTCTAACTCTACTATAATTTTGACCAATGTAATCCTAAAGCAACCAAAGGCAAGCACACATTTTTCAAAATGTAGTATAAAATGGTAAGAAAACGAGTATCGTCTCCCTAGCAATTTGAGGGTAACACTAGGTCAATTAATGTTCAATTATCTAGACAACTTCAAATAGATTGATCAAAGAAAGGGAAAACAAAGAACAAACGAAAATAAAAGCAAACAAATCTAAATCTAAACATAGGCTACCGGATTAAGACTTTAATAAAAGATAAATTAGCTAGGGCTTGGATTTCATTAAGTTAAGAAAATAAGAGGCAATTCGTTGGATAGATTTAAGGTATATATCACAAAAACAAGACATAACCAATAATCATGGAAGCATCTTTTCTCTTCTAAAATCAGTTTATCTGTTTTGGTCTAAAAAGCATATTGGAATAAAAGGAATTAATCATAAGTCGTCTAGATTGGAAGACCACCATATTGGTCCCTGAATTTGAACGTATATGGTAAGTTACTGGAGTAATATGGTAGGCTAGACTTCTCAATATGCTGGTCTAATAGACCCCAATATTGGTCCTTGGAACTCGATCTTTTTGCTCCAAACCACTCCAATTCAATCCAAAACTCCTCCAATTTGTTCTTAAGTTATCAAGTACTTCAAATAAAAAATAATAGCTCGACATTAGTATATTTCATATAATAAATGGGCAAAAACATAACAAAATATGAATTAAAAATCAATGTAAATTACCCATCAACAACACCCTGATGATTGAAGTGTTACTTGTCCTCAATCAACTCCCTTAAGCACTAAATTAGACATCTTCTAAGGATAGTTAAAAGTTAATCTAGCAACTTAATATGAATTATGTAATTAAACGTAGCTAATGCTAAATAACTTAAGCTTGATCATGGATAAAAACATATGATTGTGAATTAGCATATTACAAAATCTTCAAAAAAATCATAAATATTATTATGCAAATTTGTCATAGATTAATCAATTAGTTCAAATCTTTAATTCACTCATTCAATCATGAAAGGTCCTCTAAAAGAGCAATGCAATAAGTTATCCACATCGAATCATAATTCTACTAGGTAGGCTTTATGTAAATTTCAAACATCAACTCAAATCAAAGTAATCATTTTCAAAAGCACATTATTCAATGAGCATTACAGACTTGGTTCAGAGGTCACTGAGTCTTGTAATGTAAAGTAAGCACCTTTTCATGAACACCCTCAGTTATTTAACGAAGTCGCCTTACACCAACTGGTTAATAACCTCACTTATTAACTTGGACTTCTTAACGATATAAAGCTAGTAGAGTGAACTAAAATTGCTCAAATATAGATTTGCTTTTCTTTTTTTTTATAAATATAGCATAATGATCATTAAGCATCAATTTTCCAAAGTCATAAAGCAAACCAAATATCCTTGTTCACCAACATTACTAACTAGTTGCATTGACTTTCAAATTTCACTTAAACAATCGAATTCATTGTGCATATCTTACTTTCTATTCCAAATTCACATGCAAATCTAGTTCGATATTCTTTCAATTTATTTTTATGAAAAGGAATCAGTTATCATCCTACAATAACAACCATATTTAAGAAAATCCATATAAAAAAAGGGTTATTCAATACCAACTATAATAGTCACATATATCATATTAAAATATATCGATTAATATTTAACCAAACTTAGCATGATTTCCAACTAAAATGACCAAGTTAGCTACAAAAAAGGTTGCAATAATCCAAGTGTATACCGTTAAAAATGAATATCATCTCATTCCCCTCATACATAAATTTAACCTCGCCCTTATTGTTCCCATATAATAAATAACAAAAAAGGGAAGGAGAAGGAAATAATGAAACTTCCCTGGGTATGTAACCTTGTCTCTTTGCCATCCAAGCTAACTAAAAGATCAAAGATTAAGCCACAAAAGAAGAGTGAAAGAAAAGAGATAGCCAAAAAAAAAAAAGAATTTGAAATCTATAATCCTACAAGAAAGCAAGTACTTAAATTTAAATGGTTGGGTTGTCTCCTAACAAGTACTTCTTTAAGGTCATTTAGCTGAGCCTTAATGTTAGAGACTAATGATTCTATTTTTAGGTCCATACCTTCTGTCGAATTCCTCATATCTACGATGAATTACAAATGATGTACGAGCTTTTACACTTGCCGTCAATTTGCTCTCCATATCACCTGTTCCTTGTGTAAGGTACAATAATAAAGGATTTTGGCATTTAATTATTTGCTTGCAGTCAGTAATTATTGTATCATTAAAATAAATAGACAGAGGTACCTATTTTTCTTTGATGAAACTTGCAACTTCAACAACTTCTTCTTCCTGCTTAGCTGGCTAACTAACTAGCTCATCACCACTTGTAAACAAATTTTCATCAACTTTCTCATTTGGCTTCACCTCTAAAATGTTGGTTGCACTTTCTTTCTCCTGTTCATACATTCAATCCAACTAACTGTCTTATTAGTGACACTAATTCATGTGTGAATGATGTAACCCCTTCTATGTAAGCATCTATACTATCAAATCTGGACTCATTTTCAGATATGAAATTACTAAGAAACTTCTCCAATCTTGATTCCTCTTCTCTTTGAAATGATTACTTCACTTGTAGGGCCAAGTTGGAAATAGAGGCCTCTACACTCTTAAACTGAGATGGTTTAAAGTAAGCCTGATCACTCTAGAAATGACCTGGATGATGAATCCCATTACATCTATAGGTATTTCTCTCTTGGTGCCAATAAGTAATCCACTTAGCTCCCTTTCCATTGATAGAAGACACATGGCCATTGTACCACTATTAGTCTTGATAGTCTTACATATCCATGTCAGTGCCTGCCTGCCATCACAAAAAGAAAATTACTTGCATAACCTGAACTAAAATAGGAAAAACTAAAATGAAATAACAAGGAAAAAAATAAAGTCTAGAATAGTCAATACCAATATTCCTAGTGTTAACAAACTAGATCCCCAACAACGACACCAAACATTTGTTACATAGTCTAACTCTACTATAATTTTGACAAATTTAGTCCTAGACCAACCAAATGCAAGCATAACTTATCAACAAGCAATATAAAATGCAGCAATGAAGTATAGTCCATTTAGGAATCTGAGCTTAAAACTAGGTCAATTAATGCTTAATTATCTAGACAACGCCAAATCGGTTGATTAAGAAATAGATAAGAAGGAACAAACGAAAATAAAAACAAGCAAAGCTCAATCTAAACACAAACTAAAGGATTAAGAGTCTAACGAAAGATAAATTAGCTAGGGCATAGATTTCAAAGGGGTTAAGCAAACAAGACATAACAAATGATCATGTAAACACCTTTTCTCTTTTAAACTTAATTCATATGTTTTGGTCTAATAAGCAAATTGGAATAAAAGGCATTAATCGCAAGACGTCTAAAATTAAGTTCTTAAATTCTAAAAAGCATCACAAAAGACTATAAGTTAGTTCAAGACCTAAATTCAATTGTGTTACCTAATTAATCTTCAAATAATTAAAAGTCCCTGGGCATAGATCCTTTAATCATATAATGATCTAACTAATATGGCCACTTAAGCAAGATCAAATTAAGCACTTTAATTAGGCAAAAATATTCCATATGCACAAAACCCATTTAATCCTAACGCTAACAAGACAAATTAAGCACACATCCTCAACAATAAAATCATGAATATAACATAAAAGCACTTATCTATTGATGAAACCAAGAGTTAATACAAAATAGGATAAAAAGAGAAACATTACGACCAAAATTTGCTCCAAATCTGCTGTGCTGAACAAAGGGAGGTTCCATTCTTAGTTTTGAAGATAATAAAAGAAAATTACTACTAATGATTTGGGCTTGGATGGTGAAATTCAAATATAGGTTATTTCAAGATGATTCCATGTGTAAATCTTGAAGTTTGAAGGACTAAGATGAAGCTAAAGGAAAAACAAGAGACATAGAAGTTAGAAGACCTTAGTTAGGATGTCTTGCATAAAATTGTAAGTTTCACTTATTGTCTAATTGACCTAGGAGCTCAACATTGATCATGCATTGAATGTAGTCACTCCTATGTTGCATAAAGTTTAATTTAATAGGAAATCCATTTTTTAAAGTTAATTAAATCATGTTGATTTGTTTTATGGTCTCAAATTGTGTCATAATACTTTTTTAAAGTCCTATTTTATGCGAGGATGATATTTGAAATTCGTTGGATTTTTTAAAAGTTGGTATAGGTCCCCCTCCAATGGATACTTGCTTTAAGGAAGAGAAACTCCTAATGCTAAGACTGTTTTTATAAAAGGAAAAAGTTTAGATGAAGAGCATGTTCCTAAATCATCTTTTCATATGGGTGCATTATCTTCTAGAACTTAATCTCAGAACAATCATAATGATTTAATCTATGCTTCAAAATCTGCATTTAGGAGAAATGCACAAGCTCTTTATGCACATTTGACCTATATATTCATATGAATGTCCTATACGGACTCATGCATCAAGAAATGATTCTTACACACACTCTAGGCTTAGAGTTCAACAAAGAAGAAACTTTGGATATGATTCATCGAGGTTTGCATAAAAGAATAACTTCAAATTGAACATGCATTATCATAAAGTTACATATGTGTATAACCATTGTGGTAGATTTAGTCATTTGGAAAGATTTTGTTTTGATAAAATATCTAAACATTTCAGTTTTCCAATGGCTTTAGGAACTAAAAAGTTATCTAACCCCCAAGGAACCAAATTAAAGTGTGTACCTAAACTGAAATTGTTTTCTTTTTTTTTAGGATTTAAGAGGAGCACTTGGTATGTTAACAATGGATGTTCAAGAAATATGATGAGAGATGCTTCTCAGTTTGTTTCTTTGGAAGACAAATATGGTGGCTATATCACCTACAGAGATAATGCAAAGGGTAATATAATTGGCATCAGTAAAATCGATAAGAGTAATGCTACTATTGATAATGTACTATTGTTAGAAGGTTTAAAGCATAACTTACTAATAGTCAGTCGATTATGTGATAAAGAATTTAGAGTTTCTTTAAAAGGTAAATCTTGCATAGTTTCAAAAGTTAATGATAATTGCATTGTACTTGTTGATAAGAGAGTAGAAAACACTAATACCATTAGCTTGAATGATATCTCTAACTAAACTGTTGAGTGTTTGATTTTCATGAATGAGGATGTTTAAATGTGGCATTGAAGATTAAGATTAGGCATGCTAGGAAGTAACAAATCTCAAATTCTTGCAACAAACGGTTAGTAAATTGTCTGCCAAAGATGAAGTATGAAAAAGATAAGATTTGTGATGCATGTCAAATGGGCAACAATACCAAGACTTTATTCAAGAAGAAAAATGTGGTAACAACTTCTAGACTTTTAGGGCTATTGCATACGGACTTATTTGGACTATTTAGAGTTGCAATTTTGGGTAATGTTTCTTGTTAGAAAGGATGAATGTTTTAAATTTTTGTTAAATATACATAAAAAGTTCATTTCCAAAAGGATATATGATTAATTCAATTAGAAGTGATCATGGTAGAGAATTTGAAAATGAATCTTTTGAAGCATACTATGAAAAAAATGGTATTTTTCATAACTTTTCATCTGCTAGAACTACTCAATAAAATGTAGCTATGTAAATGAAAAATAGGACTTTCCATGAAATGGCTAGAACTATGTTCCTAAATATTTTTAGGCAAAAGTCATTCCATGTGATTGCCATGTATGCAACAAGGTTTATGTAAGGCCTCATATGGATAAAAACTCTTATGAACTGTGATACGGAAAGAAAGAAAAAGTGAGTTTTTTCAAACTGTTTGGTTATAAGTGCTTTGTTTTGAATACTAGAGACAATTTGGGTAAATTTTACATAAAATTAGAAGAACGTAAATTTTTTGGTTATTCTTTTACTAGTAGAGCTGATAAAGTGTTTAACAAAAAGACTATGATGATTGAAGAGACAATTCTTCATGAATATAATCCATTTTGTATGAATAAGAGTGTTGATGATGATTTAGATTTAAACAAGGATATGGAGAAATTAGGGTTGGATGAGCTTAAAGAAGACAATTTAGATACCTAACCTTTACCTTGAGAGCCCATTATTGAACCAAGTGAGGTTATGAGAGATGAGAGCCTACCTAAACAGTGGAGATTTAAGAAAGACCATCCTTCCAAACAAATCACAGCTGAAGTAGAAAGAGGATTAGTAATTAGATCAACCTTTATAGTCCTATCTCGTATGACATTTATTTCAAACATAGAGCCTAAAACCATAAATGAAGAATCAGGTGATAATAGTTGGACTTTATCCATAAATGAAGAGTTAAACCAGTTTGAAAGAAACAAAGTGTTGACGTTAGTACCTAGACCTAATTATCATTAAATTATTGGCACTAAGTGGGTCTTTAGTAATAAGTTTGATAAATATGGAAACACTGTAAAAAAAAAAACTAGATTGGAAGCAATGGATATAGCTAAGAAGAAGGGATAACTTATAAAGAAACCTTTGCACCCATTGCATGGCTAGAAGCTATTAGATTGTTACTTGATTTTGATTCTTATATGGGCTTTAAAATTTATCAAATGGATGTTAAAAGTGTCTTTTAAAATGATTTTATTCAAGAGAAGGTATATATAGAACAACCTCCTAGTTTTGAAAATCCTGATGCACCCGATCACGTTTATAAATGTGTTAAAGCTGTGTATGGCGTAAAATAATTTCCTATAGCGTGGTATGATAGATTAAGTTCTTTTCTTTTTCAAAATGATTTTTCTAAAGGAAAAGTTGATATTACTTTGGTTATTTAAAAAAGAAAAAAATTATTTATTAATTGTGCAAATATATGTGGATGATATTATATGTGGTGCTACTAATGATTTTTTCTATCAAGAGTTTGCAAAAAATAAGAGTAGAGATTTTAAGATGAGTATGATGGGTGAGCTAAACTTCTTTCTCGAACTCCAAATTAGGAAAATGAAGGACAAAATCTTCAGAAACCAACCCAAGTGAACAAAATAGCTACTCAAGAGGTTTGGAATAAGTCAAACAAAACCACTAGGCACACCAATAGCAATCGATTCAAAGATGAAGAGGTTAATCCATTAGATGTCAAACCATATCAAGGTATGATTAGTAGTTTACTACATTAACATCAAGTCGACCTGATATCATGTTTTGTGTATGCTTGTGTGCTAGATTGTAGCATAATTGTAGAGAGTCTCATTTTTTGTCCATTAAGAGGATTATGAGATACCTAAATGGTTCATCTTCTTCAGGTTTGTGGTATCCTAGAAATGCATTCTTGGAGTTAGTTGGTTCTTCAGATGTAGATTATGCTAGCAGTTTACTAGATAGAAAGGGTACGTCTAGTACTTTTCAATTTCTTAATCATGTATTAGTAAGTAAAACTAAGTAGTTTTACGTACAATCGAAGGGGATTATGTAGTGGCAGGTAGTTAATGTGCACAAGATACCTATTAGGAGTGATAACACTAGTGCCATTTTCCTAACCAAAAACCCAATTAAGCATTAAAAAACAAAGCATGTTGAGATAATACATGATTTTATAAGAGATCATGTGCATAACGGTGATATTTAATTGGAATTTGTTGACACACACCACTAATTAGCTGATATATTCACTAAACTAAGGATTGAGCATATATTTTTCATGATAAGGATGGGTATGATTGATGGTGCATCTCTTTGATCTTTATGTGTTTAAAAAAGTTTTTCCCTTCTTCATTTTAATTCACATGCATGTTAGTTCTTTTTAATGATGTTAAAAAGTGGGAGAGATGCATGTGATACTGTATTACTCTGTGTATTGCATATATTGAGGGGGGGCTTTAAAATAATTGATGCATGAACCAAGGCGGAGCTTTAGATGTTTTTGGCATGATTGAAGAAATGTTATGAATTTGTCATCTTCAAATGTGTTTGATCCTTCTATGATATCATATGTTTTTTCGTCATAAAAAATTGGTAGATTATTGAACCAAGGGAGGTTCTAATTTTTTTATGATAAAAAAAAATAATTACTACTAATGATTTGAGCTTGCATGATGAACTTCAAAGATCGGTTATTTCAAGATGATTCCATGTGTAACTTGAAGTTTGAAGGACAAAGAAGAAGCTAAATGAAGAACAAGAGATATGGAAGTTACAATTACTTAGTTAAGGTGTCTTACATTCAATTTTAAGTTTTAGTTGTTGTCTAATTGACCTAGGGGCTCAACATTGATCATGCAGTGCATGCAGTCACTCCAAAGTTGTATAAAGTTTAATTTCATAGTAAATCAATTTTTTCAAGTTAAGTAAATCATGTTTTTTTTTTATCTGGTCTCAAACTATGTCACAAAACTTTTTTGAAGTCCTATTTTATGCTAGGATAATATCTGAAATTCATTGGATTTGTTTAAAGTTAGTATAGGTCCTCCTCCAATGTTTACATGCTTCCTTATTTAGAATTACTTATTTCCTTGTTTAGAATTAATTTAAGAAAACCCTAAAGTAGCTAAGAAAAATATAGTGCAGCCACAAAACACTTCCCAACATCTTTTAGACCTCTCCATTCTCGCAACTCACATTTTTATGCTCTCAAAACAAGATTGATAGTTGAATCTTCTCCAATCTCTTTAAGTTGTTATTTCTCATCCCTATCAACTTTCATCTGAATGTTTAAATTGTGAGATTGCTATTACCTTTTAGAATAAGTTTTTGTGAGTTTATTTAACCGCACATTCAATTTATGAGTTTATTATTTTGATAGGTTAGAGCCTCATCTCTCAACTGCATTGAAATAGGTTATGTTTGTTTTATTCTGACTTGAATATTTAATCTCGATACATAACTCTATTTAATAAAGTCTGATATTGTGCGTTTCGGTTTTCCTAAGATTTGTTTAGGTTCTCTGATTTTGTTTTCAGTCTTAGGAAGAT
The DNA here is from genome assembly GCA_028565735.1 of Pinacopodium congolense. NCBI lineage: Eukaryota > Viridiplantae > Streptophyta > Magnoliopsida > Malpighiales > Erythroxylaceae > Pinacopodium > Pinacopodium congolense. Next base: position 11,016 of record JAOXYD010076929.1, read on the forward strand.
TATTTTTTAGGTTTCAAGCCGGTTCTATTCAGAAGTATCAAATCTATCTGGGAATTTCTTTCATAGTTTTCATTTTAATCTATTTCTAAAATCATAAAAAAATATTTTTTGATTTCCCAAATGTTATATATTGTTTGAAAAATGTTTTCATCATTTTTTGAAGGTTATATCAGTTTTCTAAAAAATCATTTTCAAGATATACCTAAACTGTCACTATTTTTTTATTCTTAGGTTAACTACATATTTTCATTACATAAATTAGTTCTGGATTTGCAAACGTGTTGTGTTTAGTTTTCGTATGATCTTAGGATTTTATAGGTATTTTTATCTTTATTTTGGTGCACCAGTGGCTTCTGTTTAGGGCCCAACTTTGGTTATTTAAGTAAATTTTTTAGGCTTATTTATCTCTTAGGATGTATTAGTTTTCTTATCCATCAAATCTGTCTAGATTTTGATTAAGTGAATATTTTGGATTGTGTTCCATTATCATTCAAACTTGTGTCTGAGTCAAATCTACCATATCAAGTTTGTTTAAGCTCTTATTCGTTGTATTGATCATTTATTTTATTAGTGAAAGCATTAGAGCCCTTAACTTAATTGTATCTTAAGTGAAATACATTCATAAGTGTCCTAAGTTGTTTAAAGGATGGTGATTTGCATTATTGGATTAATTAAGTGTGCCAAGGCTCCTCTTTGCCATATAAAGATTGTTAAGGCTTATCTATGCCTAAAAAAAATTTGGGTTGTTAAGGCTTCTCTTTGTCTAGAAAAATACTGTGCTGTAAAGGCTTCTCTTTCTTGAGAAAAAGATTTTAATTTTTTTTGCTTTAATTAGTAAAGAACATTATCCGACATAGCCTATCTTTAGGGTAAGTGAACTTCAATAAATTGCTTATGTCTTTCTCTTCCCTTTTTTCTTTACCTATTACTTATTGTGCGTGTTGCGTTGGTTAGGTGACTTTAAAAATAATAGGTGTTTTGAAATGATTTAATTTAAAACAAATGGTCTTTTTAGGCAAGTGCACCTATTGAAAAAGTAATAAAGTGGAGTATTATTTCAGACTTCAAGTGTTAAACCCATGAGGATAAAGATACTCAATTACCAGATTGATTGAATTACAATTATTTAGGTAAAATTTAGAGAAATTGATTAAAAATTGGGAAAGGCTAAAAATTAGCTATTTGGGCTTAAACACTTTAGAAACAAAATTTAATTGCTTTTGAAAATTTCTTAAAATTACCAAATGTGTAAATGAGCTATTGATTAGATGGTTGATGATTTACTTGAGTATAAAAACAAGTTTAATGTCTAATTAAAGTCCTTCACGAAATCAAAACAAAGCTATGGTTAAGATTTTACTTTTTCTCCATTTAATCTTGTTTAAAGTTTGGTTATGCTTTAAAATCAAGTAAATGGGCATAAATTGCAAGAAGGT
>JAOXYD010076970.1:0-12450 GCA_028565735.1 Pinacopodium congolense
GGGAGACGTAGCCTATCTTTGGGGTAGGTGAACTTCCTTAAAAAATTGCCTTGTGTCCTTCTCTTAACTCTCTTATTACATTTATTTTGACATTGGCATGGACACTCTATAATAGGTTTAATTGTGGTTTAGTGATTGCATTTAGTTTTTCAATTGAATTAGGTTACTAATTTTAAGTTTGCAAAAGGTTTTTTAATACCCAATTCACCCCCCCTCTTGGGTGCCATAGGACTGACAGGAATAATATCTCAAACATTCCTCCATTGTTGACTAAATAGCAAGAATTCCTCTATCTAAGATATATCTAATTCTTAAGGTATCGCTTTACATTTCCCAACAGCATGGAAACAACATTGAGAGGGAACACAAAGAAAAAAAAAGCATCATAAAGCTACTAAATACAATTATAAAAATTTAGCCTCCTACTAAACTAGAAATATAACCAAATGTTTGAAATTCTTTTTTAGGATAATTAATAAATTGGAACATAGCCATTGAATACAAAAGTTTACTACCTAACTTAAAACTCACTTACCATTTTTTTAAAGCATTGTGTCTTGGGAAAATGAAATATATTCTACTACCCGCTACGGTAATTATTGAAGATCTTCATTGTTTTTAGGTTGTAGATTATTCAAACTATTAAATGAATAAGGTTAAATAGCTCATTCACATTAAAATTTCTATTAAAATTAGCTTACGCACCTAATTTTTTAAACATAATTTCGGTAACTACCACTAAGAGTTCCATTCCCAAAATTTTATGAATATGTAAATTGAAGTTAGGATAATAGAAATTGAATAAAAAATTATTAAGCATATTTGTCAAAAAAGATTTTTCTAAGTTACTTCCTTTCTTTTTGTCAAAGTTACTTTTTTTTATGTGTAGATCACTTCCTTCCACATGGCTCCTATAACCACCAGCCTAAATTTATTTCCTCTTATAATTACTTTTCAATTTATTCATCGGAATGGATAAATGGGGACAAGAAACAAGATATTCAGAATATTTTAGTGATAAAAGTTAAAAGGAGAGAAAATCTTGCCTTTGAGTAGAATTGCGACTAAGGGCATCAGAGTTAATCTTTAAAATTATTCACTATACACATGTGCAATTTTATAATTTGAAGATGAAACGATGAATAATAAGTTGATATAAAGGCAAGAAAGAAAACCTTCTTGAATTTCAAATGTTAATGTACAAACAACTAAAGCTTTTTAGGAAAGTTTCACTTATTATGAAGTTACCATTTCAACCTTAGTTCTATGATGCATTTTTAGTATGTGACTATCGTACTTTATTGTAAGAATATCCTGTATAATACGTGCTACAGCTTTTACATATTTCTAATTGACATGCTTCATATAACGCAATCCAATGATATATACATTTTAAGAGGTTGTTTAATACTGAAAGTGCCTGCAAAATGGATGCAACGCATCATTGTTTTCTAAAACAAAACAAATTAACCACCAAATCAAGTAGGTAATAAAGGCGGGTTTAATTGCTTTTTCTTTTATCATTGTATATTGTCTAAGTGCCTGTTTGGATGGGCTTATATCAACAGAGCTTTTGTTAGTAGAGCTTTTTTTTGTAGATCTTTTCTGAGAAGAGCTTTTCTAAGAAGACAGTTAACTGTTTGACTATCATTTTTTTAAAAAAATTTTAAAAGAGCTTCATAGAGTAGATTATTTGGTAACATAAAAATAAAAAGCACTTTGATTTTAACTATATTTTTTTGTAATAAAAATTATTTAAAGTATATTAAACAATATGAAAGGCATAATATATTAGTTATTATATACTTTTAAACCATATGAAACAAAAATAAAAATATATCTGATTAAATCTTTTATATGGATTATAACATAACTAAAATAAATATTAAACATATAAAAAATAGTCAAATAATATTATATAAATATAAATATAATTTAGTTAAAATAATTTGATGCATAATTTATTATGAAAATATGTTGATATGGGAGTATTACGGGCATTATGTTAAAATTAGAAGGACAAAAGAGACTAAAAAATAGGTTCATTAATTTTCATTAATTGCTCTGAAACATCTACCTGAAAAAGCTATTTCAGAGGTTTTTTTGAAAAGTTCCAAATTTAAGCTTCTTAAAAAGCTGTATTTTAGCTACAAAAAAAAAATCAGATCTATTAAAGAAGTGCTTTTTAATTCTACAGCCAAACACTTATTTTTTACCAAAAAGACTTTTGTGGTAGAAAAAAGTGCTTATTAGCCTCCCAAAAGCCCAACCAAACAAGCATTAAATGTGGAATCAATTGCAAAACCATCATAGCCAATTGATTGATATTGTCTCAAATTTCCATTTTAAGTTCATGCAACCCTTCAAATGCATTGTTATGCTTAAACATCATATGCTTCAAATCTCTTTATTACCTTCATTTTCTAATTGGTAAATAAATTAAAGCAACATATTTAGGACATGTTTGTTGTCATTTTTTTTCCTGTTTTTCTATTTTTGAAAAGGCGTTTGGTTACATTCTATTTTATTTTTCTATTTTTAAAATCAAAAAAATAAAAATAGAAATAGAGAAATAAGAAAAAAATATTTTTTTTGTTTTGAAAACATATTTTTTTACATTGAATAATTAATACAATCTATTGACTAATGATGTATTTTTAAGGTGTATAAGAGTATTTTAGTTCAATAATTTAAATTTATTTCATATTTAGTTATTGTTATTAAATTATTTTTTATTATAAATTTAAACCAAAATTTTTTTATTTTTTATTTTTTATTACAAATATCAACCAAATAGGTTTTCGTTTTTTTATTAAAAAAAAGAAATAGAAAAATAAGAAATAGAAACAAAAAAAAAACATTAGTGATACCTAATGGCCCCTTACTTTTGTATATAGTTGTGATTTGGTTTGAGTAAATAGTGGTATGGATTATAAATGGGCATAGTATGATTTTTTGCTCATTTATGTCTTTAATTTGTCTTGCAAATATAGTTCACATGTTAATTTAACTGTGCAGGAAATGTAAACATCTAAAACTCATTCCTTTGATTTTATTTTTAAAAATGATATCCTCCACAAGTCAAATACCTATAAGAATTGATGGTCATGGTGAACTCAAATAATATAATAACTATACACAAACTATATGACAACCATGTTCATATACCATCAATATTATTACAAAGTCATTACCCTCTCCCCAAAAAATCGAATTATCAGAGCGTGGAGGGTCCTCTTGAGGCATCCTGGACCATTACCCTCTCTCCAGTCCTCCCTGGAGTGAGCAGCATCCAAGCTCATTTAACATGAGCCATCACTCTTTCCCCAACATATCAACTTGAAAGGGTGTGCAATGCTCACGCTTATAAGTCATAAGATTATCCCCTTGTCTATCCGCTGTAGAATTAATGTACCCTGCCTACCTTTTATTGGAGCACTTGACGTGATATTCTCCCTCATCCAACCTCTTAACACTCTCGTTATACTGGCTCACCCTGCCTATCACTACCACTCTATTAATGACTGTCATTTCACTTACAACACGTGGTATTTGGCGCGGGGTTAAATGAGATCAAGGGTTGATTCTAATATTATTTTATCACGGGTCATTACCCTCTCCTTAAAAGATAAACTTAACAAAGCATGCAACGCGCTCTTGAGGCATCCTGAACCATTACCCTATCTCCAGTCCACCTTGGAGTGTGGAACGTTCAAGCCCATTTAACATGGGTCATTACTCTTTTCCTGACAAATCGACCTGAAGGAGCGTACAACATTCATACTTATAAATCTTAAGATTATCTCTTGTTTATCTAATATGAAATTAGTGAACTTTACCTACTTTTTATTGAAGTACTTAACGTGACAATATGTCTGAGCATACCATGACTTGTTACAGAATTTAAAAAACGAATTGTACAAAATGTAGACGCCGTAGATTAGGAATCTGCAATTAATAACGTAAACTAATATCGTTAGGGGGATCTCGTTATGTTCAAAACCATCTATTTTAACAAGTAACTGATGTAATGTTTTCTTTATATAGCCTTCCTATTGTGTTGACCCATTAGCATCAATTTCATCAATAAAAATGATGAATGGAGCTTATCATAATTAACTACAACTGTCAGCTATATTATAATGATAGCATTAATAAAGCTTATAGCTTTATGAACAAGCTTTGTAAACCACATAATATAGATATTAGTAATTAAGTATAACAAACATTTTTCCGGACTATTGAAATGAACATTTTAGACGATGAGCATGAACACCAAATGAAGCAACAAACGGCTTCAAACTGTCAACCTAACTCTGTAGGCTGGCCCTGCTATGAAAGAGCACCGCTGACGCACTCGGACAACTTTATAAATGTAGAGAGAGACTCTAACTTCTTCATTTTATAATAATTATAAGAAGTCTCTGCAATTAATTGTGGTCCATGTGAATCTTATAATTTTTTTAAATAAAATAATTTTTTATTCTTTATTTTTATCCTTATTTATAGATATATAGTCTTTTTATATAATTTTATAGTGCATTTACATTTTTATCCTCCATACATTTATAATTTATAATTTTTATTTTTATCACATCTACTTTTTTTATCTTTCACATGTTTATAAAATTACAATTTTCTTTTACTATATTTACTTTTGTTCTCTTAATTATTTATAAAATTACATATTTACCTTTTAGTGTATACACCTAGCTTTTTCGTTATTATAAAAGAAACTATCGTTTTTTCGACCTAAAAGGAAAGAAAATAACAAGAGCATGGAGGGAGACAAATTTCTAATGCACTCGGACAACTTTATAAATGTAGAGAGATAATCTAACTTCTTCATTCTATTTATTAGAAAAGAAACTATTGTTTATTTCGACGTAAACGGAAAGAAAATACCAAGAGCATGTACCTATACATGAAGGTAGACCAAATGTATGGAAAATTGTTTTTTTTTTCAGGAATCATTACTCACGTGGTTTTGAAAAAAAAATGTTCATTTTTTATTTTATTTGTAAAGGAGCTGGAGTCCATGGATACTTGTCAACTTAATGTCTAATACTAGAACAAAAGTTGAGGAAACCAAACTAGCGACTTCACTGCTTTTTGTTCTTGATGTCGGCAGAAAACTTTCCAGTTTCAATCAAGAGATATTGGCATGGAAAACATTTCAATCAAGAGATTAGTAGTTAGTTCATTTGTGCTTAAATCATGAATACTTTTGCTTTTAGTTCATTTATGCATAAAATCGCGTGGATACTTCTGCTTTCAGGAAACTAGATGGAAATTCAGCATTTTTCGCCATTAATGTTTAGGAGGGAAGATGGGAAGTCACATCCTTGACGTCCTGAAATGGGACAAGGTTTTCGGGTTGGTCTCAAGTTGATAAGATAAGGTGTGGAAATGAGAATGCTTGCAACTTGCAACGCGTAAGCTAGCTTTTCTAGTTTGTATTAGGCCATCTTTGACAATCTGGGCTCTTCAAAGTAATTCCCTGTCAAGAAGTACTCTTGAAGGTTGCTTTTACTGAATAGCTGGGAATTTTGACGGAGAGAAAAACAGGAAAAAAAAAGGACACATTACAACTACTCCAAGGATGCAACAGTCAAAATTCATGACCCGCCTTATATTCCTCTCATCATTACGGCAAGTTTGGTCAAATCCTCAGTTTCCACGAAATGTTTGGTATGATTCCATTTTGCCTTGAAATATCTGGAGTTTCTACTCTGGTTTTTTTAAGGACTATAATGAGCATGGCTATTTAACTTCAATGTGTGAACCCCACACAGATAAGCTTAAAAAATATGTGTTATTAACAATAATCCGAATTCAGATAAAGGGCATAAAAACAAAATTCCTTTTATCTTTGCCGCGTCTTTGATCACATAAGACAAATGCTAAGCACTATCGGCCATGTAATATAGATGCAAGCTGTGTTCAGTTTATGAAAACCCATCATGAATTGTCTGTCTAACGCAGAAGAGCCGAAGACAGAAGCCACGATGCTTAATTATCCTGAACATGGGAATTTTTCAGCTACGCTACAGTAGGTGGTATTGAGTCCTGTGGGCTGGTGGTAGTTCCTTGTTTTCACATTCTTTCACCGGAACATACACGCTAAAAAAAACAAAAAAAAGAAATCAAGAGAAGTAAATATCTAGGTGTGAAATGATTCCACATTAAACATTAAGCCTTATGACTCGGTACGAAAGGTCCAAAATCTCCTTTAATAATAGAATCCAAATCTAGACAATAATATATGTTTATATTCATGATAGATGAATATCGTGAAATGCGAACCATAGAATTTTCAGGCCCATTGACGTGAGCAAGATCCTGACCAGTAAAAAGCGAACCACATAAAGTTAAACGTATTACCCAAGTGGTACCTAGTACATAAGGAGCTTCCAGTAGCAGCATCTACTTTTTATCCAAAGAGTAGCTCTTCTGCCACAGAAATAGGTGCCCAAGGCCCATGCAATTTTCTGAAAACGTGAAAAGGGGATGGCAGTTTTACGAGCATGGGCTGTGCCCTTCTTGGGTAATGTGACGCAACTCCGTTTCCTCCATTAACCTATCAAATACCATATTGCCAAATTTTGTTTTATCATCACTACAATGATTGCTACTGTTACAAATGATGGGACCAAGTTATTCCATGAAGAGGAACATTATCTGCCCTACCCAATGCACTATTTTTGGTCCTTGTATGGCTAGATTGCGCCATGTCCCATCTCTTTTTCTGCTAAACTACGCCTCGCCTAATCTTCAGTCCTTTTTATAAGCTATATGTTGTTGTCAAAATTGAACCTATTTATGATAGCTTCTTTAAGTACTTTTTCAGTATCTTTCAGGCTTTGAGCTTGAGCAGAATAATGGGAATTCTTCCATGTCGTTTGCCTTGCCAGAGCCGGAAAGAAAAGGAATCTCAATCTCAGCCGACCTCCAATCACCTCTACTTAGACTCAGCAACCTCATCTCTCTCTTCTCAGCCTAGTTTACCTTCTGTTCCTTCGCTTTCTTTACCATTTTTACAGCAGAATGATCAAAACTTTACGATCTACCATCAGTGTGTAGCCACTCTCAAAGGTCAGTCCTCTTATGTATCTTCACTTGCTGTAGCTGGGAAGTTCTTGTACACTGGCTCTTCTGATAGTCAAATCAGAGCTTGGAATCGAGACCCTATGACTGAGAATGGGACGAGCAATATCATAGCCATTAGTAACGGGGCAGTGAAGTCAATAGTGGTTTCTGGGGACAAACTTTTCAGTGCACACCAGGATTTCAAAATCCGTGTATGGAAAATTGATACCAACAACGACCCCAAAAAATACAACTGCATAGCTACACTTCCTACGTTAAATGATCGTTTCCTGAGGCTTTTTTCAGCGAAAAATTACGTGCAGGTTAGAAGACACAGGAAGTGCACGTGGGTGCACCATGTTGACGCGGTATCAGCACTAGCAATATCGAGAGATGCTTCACTTCTGTTCTCTGTTTCGTGGGACAGAACATTCAAAGTTTGGCGAACATCGGATTTCAAGTGCTTGGAGTCAGTGAGAAACGCACATGACGATGCCATTAACGCCATGGTCTTATCAAATGAAGGTCTTGTTTACACAGGATCAGCAGATAAGAAAATCAAAGTATGGAGCAATCAAGCAGGAGGAAAGAAGCATTTTTTGGTAGCTACATTGGAGGGTCACAAGTCTGCTGTCAATGCCCTAGCTCTTAGTATTGATGGGTCAGTGCTATATTCTGGTGCTTGTGACAGATCGATTCTTGTGTGGCAAAGAGAAACCGGTGTCACAATCGACGGCAGTTGTCGACACATGGTAGTGGGCGGTGCACTGAGGGGGCACACTAAAGCAATTTTGTGTTTAGCAGTTGTGTCCGATTTAGTTTGCAGTGGTTCTGCTGATAACACAGTAAGAATTTGGAGGAGAGGACTAGAGAAGAACTATTATTGTTTAGCCGTCTTACAAGGACACAGAAAACCAGTTAAGTGCTTAACAGCAGCCATCGATGCCAATGATGGTTCCGATACTACTTATTTACTTTGCAGTGGCAGTTTGGATTGTGATATTAAAGTATGGAAAATTGTGGTTTCGGTTCTTTAGAGCAATTGTGTTTATTTATATCTCTGCAATGCAATCTTGTACATATAGATGAGAAATTTTTTATTTTTGATTTTCCTTTTCATATTAACAGTGTCGTTTTTAGTATTGGTATTCTGAATGAAAGAAATATTGTAATCTCTGTATGCTAGTAGACAAGACGTTCTCTCAGTTTTAAAATAGAGTTGACATGTTGATGCACGTCTGGAAGGGGGATATGATAATGAAAGAATGTAGAAGGCTTCAACTTTCAGCTTTCTACAGTATTTGGTTAAGATGAGAGGAGATATGAACGATCCCTTTATATTTGAGAGAGTCCGCAAAATACAGCTTCAGCTAATCAACTTATTTACTTAAAACAGATCAAGTATTATATCTGGAGCTCATCTTCCCAAGAGGGGCATGACTATTTCAGTCAGAATCATAGTGCGGTAGTCAAATAATTATTGCTCTTTAAGAAAACCCCAGTGTACATTTTTCACTATGTATAATTGGAGCGCTACTGGAGTTTGTGGAATTTTCACACACACCCCGTGTTGCAGACCCCGTGTTGCAGACTGTCTAGATTAGGAGAGAGCTCAATTTCCTGCCTTCTTCAATAGCAAGACCTTTTAATTCTATCCGCTTATTTAATTGTAAGTTCCAAATTTTGCCTACAAAATGGCCATTGTCCAGAAACCGATGTAAAAACATGTTATTTTTTAGATTTTTTTTCTACGAAAATTTTGAGATTTGAGGAGATATTTTGTTGGAGTGTCGGTTACAATTTTTTATTATAATTTTTATATATTTTTTAATGTTTATATTATATTAACATATTTTTTATTTTTATATTTAAAAAACAAAAAATTAAAACTCAACTAAACTTAACCTAAAAACTTGATATAACAAAATAACGGATAACATGATACATGGTTTACCGTGTCTTTCTTATCACCATGTGAAGCATGGGTTTTCCTTTATGTCAAGTTGATGTCTGGTCGAGGCATTAAACTACAGTGCCTGGAATCTAGCTAATAGTTGGACAAGATCGTTGCTGGCTTTACAATGGTCAACTCTTCTGGAATAACTGATTAAAGAACGATGGTACAACTACAGGGTAAATTTCAGTCACTTCCATTCTCTTACCAGACATCTTAATAGTTTGCTATAAAATTCTCAGAGAATGTTTACTGATGAACCGAGGAAAAAAAAAAAAGTGCCAGTACGTGTTTTATGTCTATCTAAATTTTAAAAGAAAAATAATTAAAAATATACTAAACAATAATATAATGTACGAAAAAAAACAAGTGTATTTATAGAATACAATATAATTGGGATGAGTGTAAATATCAAATTACAAAAACTATTATTACTAATGTATTCCTATTTAAATTTAGTTAATTACTCAAAAGTGAATAGTTGATTTATTGATTTAATAATTAAAAAACAAAATAATTAAAGTAAGATGTCTAGACAAACTTATAAGATAAAACATTCAATGATAAAAGTATGATTCAAGTAATTAATCCGTCTAAGATATGTACATACTTATTGTTTATTTTATTTTAACTCAAATCATAGACTTGTTAGACTATAAGTTCTCTAATATAAATTACATTGTTTCTCCAGATATGTAACTCTATTCAAATCAATGAATTAGGCAAAAATTCTCTTTATCACGTTCTTTTGACTGAATGCATCCATATGCTCTATGAAATCTATTATTATAGCTAAGATCATATCTAATTTGATTATCTTATGTAAGCCTATCTTTAAATTACCATGTAAAATATTTCATTCATAAAATGATTTAATGCATATAAGGAATTTCGCAATTCCAATAATACATATATCAAAACTTTGACATTAACGATTATATTTGCATGACAGTTGGATCCAAAGTAATTAATATTCATAACAAATATAATTAAAAAATATATAACTTAAGAGTTAAAACAAGAATAAAAAGAGTTCATAAAAACCTAAATTTGATAAACAGTTTAGCTCTTACACATTGTTTCAATCACATAAACTAACAAAAAGAAGCAAGGAATAGGAAAGCTCATGATAAGTCTTCTTGAATCCTTAATATCTTAATGTTGGTGTATGAAATCCTTCCCTGATCATTGAGGTTATACCTTTATATACTTTTTCTTTCTTTAATATTGGATGAAACCCTTCAAAATTGACCTAAGACTTGATGTATGACCTTTAACGATTGAATAAATGTGTGTTTGTAGTAAGTGAATGACTTAAAACCCCAAATTTAAGTTATTTGAAGATGGGGAGGCCATCCTGGTTACGGCCAGCATGGCTGTGAATGATAAGAGTTCATTTTATATAATTATTCATGTTATTTTGATCTTAATTAAGTTCTATTTTGATGCTAAATTGACTCATTTGTGTCTTGATTTATTTAATTTGCGTATTACAACCTAATTGAAGTGAAAATTAAGAAAAATATGAAGACAGGAGCAAAATCTGGATTTAAATCACAGTTGCAAGCAGACCTACAATTGAATCCCAAAGTCTCGCGTTTAACTTTGTTTTGGGACTTAAATCACATTAGTAAAATGGTGTCGTTTAACTTCTCTTCGAGTATCATTTAAGTAGCAATCAAAAATTTTTCTGCTAGACGATCTTCTCCCCATTAGCTGCACCTTGCTCCACTTGCTCCTGAAATATATAAGGAGGCTCTAAAGCCAAAAACAGTGGAGAGAAACACAAAAAACATGAAAATTGAGAGTAAAATCATATTGTCTCTAGTTCTAAGGCTTATCTCTTGTGTTCTTCATCCTTTTGATCTTGTTTGGTAGATATAAGTTTGTACTTGAGGATTCTAAGAGTTTAAACACATCATTCAGATCTTTGCCATGCTTATGGCCCTTTGGTGGTGCATTCTTAACTTATTTTTACATTGAAATCCACTTATTGCTATCATTTGTTCACAAACATGATGAATGTGATGAGAATAATTTGTTTCTTTGTTCAAATAAGTTGGTGATTTAGTTTTTGGTTAGGGAATGGCTAGTAAATGATCTAGATATGTTTAAAATCAATTCAATACATGATTAAAGGTTTTCTTTTACTTAAATAATGAGATTAATGTTTATTCTAAACTAAATATTTAAAATAAAGTAAAGAAACAACTTAGGATCTGAAAAATTCACCTAAATTATTGGACAAATTATTAAACAACCTGATTTAAATTATTGCATAACTTAACCTTGATTTATTTTGGAGGTTAAAATCTGAAAATTGAAATTTTTTTAAAGTTAAGCTTCTTAAACTTTATGCCTAATGCTTAAATTTGATGAATGACCAAACTTCAACTTACCTAATTAGAGAAAAAGCATTGTCTTAACTATAGCATTACTTTGATTTAGTGAAGTGACTCTAAGAAAAGTCTTTCAATTCATAATTAATCCATTTAGATCATTGAACTTCGATTCCTTAACCAATTTCATATATTAGACAATACTTAAATTCAACTAAGTTATTCTACATAATTTTTCAATTTAAGTTCATTTGGTAAATTTAGTTAGTAATTTCATTCAATTTAGATTCTTTAGATAATTGTGACTTAATTAACTTGGTAATTATAATTTGGTAATCTCTGTGGAAAGACAACTCGGATCTTAAATATTCCTCTTTAGTACTTGTGATTAGTATACTTACCATCATTGTTGGTTTAATTTTGTAAAAGGAGAGAAATTTATGCTTCAAGCATTTAATTTTTGAATTAAGTTTGTTCATTGGGCCTTAATAGAAACTAAAACCAACATCAGTGATTCCTGCTAGCTCAAAATCATATTGCCTATGATGCACTAGCCTTCTACTCTTCTTGATTTATTTTTGCGACAACTCCTACATTCTTTATCCAAATGCCATGAAATTTGATATAGAGATTCCTCACATGTTTTTCTTGCAATCCTATCAATTTCATAATAAATTGAGCTTCAGAAATGTACCTAATACTTTACCAAAGTCACATATACCAAATCTAGTACTTATTTGAACTTCTCTTATTCTTTTTTTTTTTTTGTGCGTTCTTTATGGCTTATCATATAATCTTAAAAATTGGTGTGGAACTTCATAACATAATGTCCTAAGTTTTCAAAGTAATTTTACACCTCTTCTATTTCCAAAAATACATTGAAATGCCCACTAAAATTTTGCAAAATATAGTCAAACATAGAAATAATTAAGCAATATCTCATTCAAAGGCTCTAACTTAATATACAAATAATTCACATAAATTTATCCTTAAAACCAATTCATGTTTATAATATATATATATATATATATATATGCTTTAAGAGTTATCAGTTAGAGGACACATACA
>JAOXYD010076981.1:0-12449 GCA_028565735.1 Pinacopodium congolense
AAATCATATCAATTTTGACCCCTATCAATAAGTACTCACCTAATTCACTTCCTCTTCTTATTGTTATATGAGGACCAATAGTTAGTATTATTCAAGAAATTTTCATGCATTACGTATATTTATCTATAAGAAATGTATAAACCAATGCTATTCATTTTATAAGGAAAAAAAACCCAAGTATATATAGTATAAGACTAATGTTCTAAATCTACAACTGAAATAAATTACAATTGTAACTAAATTAGCATCTTGTAAACTAGGATCAAATTGAATTTGGATATGAAATGTAAGACTATATTACATTTATACAATTTGCTAATTTAGAGTACATGGTATAAATTAGGGACACCAATCTTTTCATGGGCAACGGCAAAATGGCCTTTGGTTGAAAATAAAATGACATCATCAAAGGCCGCCGCAATTTTTCTATCTTCATCTAGTGTGATTCACCACAACCATTGAGCTTCTGTCTTTCATATAGAAGTAAAAAGATGGACTAAGGAATGCAATTGAGTCATTGTACTTTACCATTTAGCTTATAAGTATTTAAAACTCCTTCTAATGCTAAGGAATAGATGTCTTCCACTCCGAACTTAGATGTAAGATCAAGAATGTTTGAGCAATTTTAAACTTGGAGCATCAATGGTGATATTTAAATTTAATGCTATTAGAAGTAACGGAGTGCAAAATTTGAGTCAATACCTTCGTACAATTATAGAGACATAAAGAGGGAGAGGGTCATCTTATCTCACCTTAAAATTTTATTCTAAAAATTATGAAGGAACTAAATTAGTAAGGATCGAGAAAGAAAATCTTCTTTTAGCTTTCTAATCCATCTTATAAAGATGACTAGAAAAGAAAACATTTCAAAGACTTTAAATAACAAGTCCTATTAGATGGAATTACAGGACTTTTTTAGTCAATTTTAAAGAAGTATCTATCTTGACTAATGCTTAAATGATATTTACAAAAGATCTCTTTAGTAAGGAAGATACTCTCTCCTATCCTTCTTCTTTTAGTAAAAGCTCCCTAATTATGACTAAGGACGAAGGAATAACTAAACTATGCTTAATTTACTAGGAGATTAGAAATTACCTTGTACAAGATGTCATTATGGGATATAAGGCAAATTGTCTCTGACTTTTGAGGGATTAAGGAATTTAAGGACCAAGGATATAAAGGTTGAGTTAATTTCTTTCAAAAACTTTCCATTTTGGAAATAATATTGAATTGCCTTTATGATTTCTCTCCAAATAATAACCCAAGCTTTAGTGAAAAAAAAAAGCATCTAATCCACCTGCTCTAAGGGCTTTATCAATACTAAAGTTATGGAAATCTTTTTGGATTTCCAAATTGCAGAAGGGGTTGCTAGAGAAGTGATGAATCTTTTAAGAATCTTAGTTCTAATGTAGTCTCTAAGAACTTGCAAATTAACATTATTGACTCTACCTTTACTTAGAGTATCATGATAAAAGTTTTGAAAATGTTGCAAAATTTTCTTAAAGGAGCTAGTTCAATGCCCATTTTCATCTATTATTGAATAGATGTTGTCGTGATTTCTATTACAAAGAATACTATCCTAAAATTTTTTTGAATTGTTATCTACTTCCTCTTAGCAAGGAAATTTTAGATGAATATTCTAGAAAGGATTCTTACTCCTCAAGCACTTTATAAAGAAGACAAGTTATCTCTTTTTATTTTTCAAAAAGGAGAGAATCACTTTGATTCTATTTAAGTTGAGCTTTAATATTATCTTGGTTAGTCTTATTTTGGAAACTTTCGAATTGAGATCCCTTATCCTCATTATTGATATATTTGAGAGCATTTTTAACTGATATTAGCTTATTCAAAACTTTGAACAATCTTCTTCACTAGCATTTTTAACTGATATTAGGTTATTCCCAACTTTGAGTAATCTTTTTCACGAACTTAAAAGAAAATTTGATTCTTACCAAGAAAATTGTAAAATATAATTATAAGGATCTCTTGCCAACAAGATTTACTTGTATGGGAGAATGACTTGAAACATTTGGGTTATCAGTGAGGGAAAAGTACCTTGGGGAGGTGAAGGACTAGGTGGGATTAATTAAGGCGGGATTTAGGTTTTTTTACTATAAAAAGAGAACATAATTGCTTATTACTCCAAGTGAAAAGATCACTAATAAAGTTAAGATCATAGAAGAAATAATTACCAATTCATTTTTATAAAATACCTAACGCCCAAATAGTAAATGGGGCTAAGATTTGTAGCTTCACATGTATTGAGCATAATGGTAAGGTCTCCTGCTAAAAGCAACTATGTAAAATGAGCACTAAGACTTAACCAATAACTAACATCCTATAAATGTCTTTTGTTATTTTAAATCTTTGAACCACAAACAAAAGTAAGGCCGAACCTTTGGGTGAACATATCAATAAGACAACTCTAAAGGAGTGCAGGATAATACTAAGGTAGTGTAGGATAAAATTATGGTATCTCAAAAACAAAAATTTTAGCAATGTAGCTAGTTTGGAGATTGTTTGTGGAACTCCAACTTTTTAAGATGGCATTACTCATCCGAATGGCCAAAAGAGGAGATCTAATTCTTACCTCTAATAGATACAAAAAAAAAAGGTATTTACTATTTTCAAATACTTTTGAACCCTTAGCTAGTTTTTATTGTAATTGAGACCCAAAACATTTCAAAAGTCAAAAGAAGTGCCTAATAGATAAAAGAAGATTAATCCCTACACTTCATTTTTTCTTTTCATCTACTCAATACAAATGGATCTAAGTCAAAGTTTCCTTGTTGGGAGTTATTTCTATTAGTCATTTACTTCTTGTATTCAGCATCAATCTAAAAATTATTATTATATGGTTAAAGGGGTTACTAAAGTCACTTGAGATTGAATCTTTAGAATTTACTTTGTTCTTCACTTGAGCATTTAAATTTGCTGGCTAGCTTTTTCAATTGCTTCTATTGAATATCTTCTTAAGCTTTTGATTTTCTTCCTTTTCTTTTGAATAACCAAGGCAGTATCAAGATCTTGATACTGCCTTGGTTATTCCTTTGCCATGTTATTAAATTCCTCATAGAGACCACTGAGGAACTTCTTTCCTATAAGCTACACTTCAACAATGGAATTATAGTCCAAAGGTTTCCATTCACAGGAGATTTTAATATCCTTTAATTCCTTTTCGCCTTTATCATTATATATTGCTATAGTGCATGATTCCCACCATGCTACCTTTAGATTCAGCTCAATATAAATTCATGAATAACTTATTCAAGAAATTTTTTTGATTGATGTATCGTTATAAAACAGTTACCCCATTGAGATAGCAATGTAGCTTAGTACTTCAGTAGTCTAATATTATAACAGGACCAGAAGAAATTTAATCCTAATTGGACTTTTTGTTTCTTCTTCATGTCCGTGAGAATTTAAATTCCATTTTCTCCCACCCTTATTAAAATTCTCTTTAAACAATTGTTGAGGTCTTGATGTTCATATAAGTTTTAAGTAAAACGAATCCTAAATGTCAATTATAACAATACTAAGACCACAAATAGGCAAGTGTACGAATCATATCATATTATAGCTACTATGAGTCTTGAGTGTCGATTCCATAAGGAATGTTTTCAACTACAAGTAATCTCTCTTCTATACTATCTAACGAAACAAATTCAATGAGTGATTTACTAATTAATTAAATTAAATTAAATTAATAACTATTAATTACCAAGTAATTTCACTAGATTGAGAAATAGTTAAAGAAGTTAGGACCTAGATGACTAATATTTCTAAGAAATATTTATGTTCATTTTTTACCTCAATTCAGTGGATTCTTGATAATTGCTTAGATAGTAAATTCCCTAAATTGATTTAGAGTCTAGCTCTCAAGTTATACAATTTCTATCCATCTTAATAAATTAAACAAAAGTTCTCCTTGTCTTAAGATATCAATTAAATTTTTAATAGGATCTATGGAACTTATTGTTTTAATTACATTCACACCTAATCCAAAAATTCTATTTAAGTCTATCTCTATGTCTCTATCCCAGATTCATTACCTATTGATTAACCTACTCATATAAGTGATCTTCCAAAAAAAAAACCACATGAAATATCATAATCAGAATAGAAACTTGCGTTCGCATAATAGTAAAAAAAATTCTTTAATCTCTAGAAATTTAACACTGATTCAAAAGAATGGCATGGAACTTACATCTTAAGGTTCATAAATAACTAGAGCCTATAAGAATTTACTTCCTAAACATATCAAAAGAGAAAACAACAGTAAAAAAATAAATAGGGATTTGAAAGCTCATGCTAGTTTTGCTTAAATCCATAACATTTTTTGTTGAATTCTTCTCCTTAAATTAGCTCAAAATCTTGTAAAGATGGCTCAAGATTGGCCCTTAGACTCTTTGTGGTGACTTTAGTCTTCCTAGGATAAAAAAGAACATGAAAAACTAAGAAAAACACTTTAATAGGCAATTTCACGCAACTAGCTCACGACTAATGAAAATGTAATTGCGTCATTCCTGTATTTATGTAGTGAAAATGTACCTAATCCTATTGTTATGCGAAGTTTTAAATTGAAGTAACTTTTTTTACACTACACACAACTATAGGGAAGTTCATTGGTCATCGTAAACAACAAAATAATAAACTTAACTATGTATCTAGGGCGAGCTAGGGTTAAATCCATAGGGAGCTAAGGGGGTACTACTGTTTCTAATGTTGTAAAGAAAACAAAAATAAAACCCCTAGATGCAAAAAGAACAAATACAAAATAAAACACAATAAACAAACAACAACAATAAAGAAAGGGGCCGAAGGTATTGTCAAGATTCTGGGATAACTATTGATCCTTGAATTTAAATAAAAGTTGCTCTAGCTAAGATGCTAGCCTATAGATTTGAACAAGCTCTCAAACCATTGGTTCATTTACCTTAGGTAAAATCTAATAAGTTCTAGAAATACACATATCTTCATTATAACTTAAACAAGCTCTCTAGATTTAATGGTGAAGACTCGTTATGTAATAAAGAACTACTAACTTAGGCCACTAACACACAAGCTCGAAAAGTGTAACCTAAAGGTGTGCATCCATAGAATAGTTAGTTAAGTATACTAACAAATCCAACAAAACTATTGTTACTTTTGGAAATCGACAAGGTCGATATATGTTTTTAGCTACAAGTAACAATCTGTATACTTGCGGCTCTGAGTGTAAAACAAGTTAGATAGTTTTGCAAGTTCATCAACGTGTTTGGCACTATTTTAAGATTGTTTGTTTAGGATCTTGTTTAGTTTAGGTTACTTTGATTTAAGAGTTTTTGATACTTTTCCTTGCGTCTTTGCAAGTATACGAACACAAAAAGCCAAAGGGAATGATTTTAACTTACACAGTGATGGATCTTCAAGAACAAATTTCAATGCTTACCAAGAATTTAAGCAACTTATAAGGTAAATCTTCATGTTTTATTAAAACTATGCAGCTTAGATGTGAATTATGCGAGCAGGATAGCCATGACATAGTTGAATGCTTCTTATTAGGAGCTAATCGTACAGAACAAGTTAATTGTTTAGGCCAACCATAAAAAGGTAACAACCCTTATTCTAATACTTCTAATTCGTGGTGGCAAAACCACCCAAATTTGTCTTAGAGTATTAAAAATGTAGGTTGCCAAGTAATACCGTAAGGACCTCCTAGATTTCAACAACATCATTTTGGAGTCGTAGAGAACAAAATGGACAAGCTAATGGATTTTTTAAGCTATGAACTAGCAAGTTAAGAAGAGAGTCAGAAGAGGATATTTTCCAACTAAGAGGAGAGTTAAAAGAGGATGGAAGAAAATTTTGACCAAATCTTGAAGAACCACGCTTCCTCTATCCACAACTTGGAGGTTCAGGTAGGTCAACTTGCTACTACTTTTTCTTCTAGAAATGTGAGAAGCATATCAAGGAACAAATCAAGGTCATCACATTTATCATGAGATAGGAAGAAAAGGATGCAATGAAGGAGGTTGAAAATTCAAAGGAGGTGAGCCAAAAGAAAGAGGAAGAGCTGCATAGTACTAACTTGGAGAACAAGTTGTGGTCAAGAAAGCTGAAGCTTGAAGGTGTCAAGCAGGATGATGAGCCTCTACCTTTATCTCTTCCACCACTATGGAGGACATCTTATGAGAAGGGTGATGTTCAGAAAGGAGAGTGGAAGTTAGAGTTCAATGATGAAGTTGTACGATTCGACTCCCCCAAACAATGGAACATTGTGCTGATTGGGAGTTTACTTTCAACGAATTTACTACAAGAACCTCATGGAGTTTGAGCATGCTTCCTATTAGGCATAAACATCCATTTACATTTGATAATGTCGATGGTCAAGGGACCTTAACTTAGCATGTTTGTTTTTAGTTTTCTTTTCTTTGTTCAATTTTGTGTGTTTGGTTTTATGTTGATTTTGTTTGATCTTCTGCTTGTTTTCCCTTTTGATCTTTTGATGCTTAGGTAACTTGATGATTTCTTAAAGCTTTGTTGTGCATCATAGTTTGTTAGAGGAAGAAAAGGAAGAGAGAATGAAGATTTTCAATGCTTTGGAATGACATGTCACCACCATAAGCCCATGTTGACCTTAATATCTTATATTGTTCTTGTGTTTTGTATTTTTCATTTCATTATATTGTTTGTTGGTTTTAGGTATTTTCCTTTCCACGTCGGGGACAATGTGTTGTTTACGTGTGAGGAGGTAGTATTTGTATTTGTTGCATTTGTGTTTGCATTTTTGCATGTCATTAGGATGTGTTGCATTCGTGTTTGCATTGTTTGCAATTTGTTATATAGTATGCTTGTTATAGGCATATTAGGGTGTTGTTTTGTGTAAAAACTGGAACCACACTTGAATCATTTTCTTTTGTCTTGCCATGGGATTTTATCATGCTATTTGGAATGGGATTGAGTTGGATACTTGAAGTTGAATTAGATTACTTAGACAGTGTTGTTCATTGGATGAATGACTACAAAAATTGATGTTCTTTTAAAATGATTTTACTTTGTAAACTAAAATGAATTTAAGTGAAAACAAATGTGACGAAACGCAAGTGCACATATCGAACAAGTAAGATAGTGGAGTATTTTTAAGACTCTGAGTGTCGAACCCATAGAGAAAATTGATATTATTGGTTAAGTATCAGATTAATTAGATTGCAATTATCTAGAAAATTCCAAATTAATTAATTAAAAACGAGAAAATACTAAACTATCCCAATTTTGCTTCAAACCTTGTATTGAATTATAAAATGACTTATAAATTACTAAAAAATTTTAACTTGTGGAATCCAATTAAGGATATGGTGATTAATGAATTAATTGTGTTTTGAACAATTTTAGTGGTTGGTTTAGAGTTCCTTCACGAATTCAAAACAAATATATGGCTAAGAATTATGCATTTTCTGTATTAAACATAGTTTAAACTTTGGTTATGCTTTAAATCTAACCAATGAGCTTTAATTTCAAGAAGTTGATTTCTAGATTTGCAGTCTTACATGTCTAACTACCATAAATAATCAAAGTTTGAACATTCATTGATTGATTTGTGTTATTTTTTTATTTTTCCAAAAACCTAGGTAGATTTCTCGGATCTTAGATTGTCTTTCACTCTAATTTTAGGTGATCAGTCCAAAATCAAAGCTTTAAGACCTTCAATAAATAAAATAAGGCCTTATCACATATATTTAGGCTCTTCTAAAAAATTAAAACACCAATTTCAAGCTAGAAAATAGATTTAGTCACACATAATCATCAAAGCATAAAAAACATGCATCTTAAGCCACATACTTTGATAGATATAAAAATATAAGCTAAAATAAGTGGTTTAGAAGTTAAAAACTATGTTTAGAAAGCTTTTGTAAAAGTCTTGGACTCCTCAACATGATTTGGACATCAACACAGGTTCAGATTCCATAAGATCTTGCAAGAAAATCAAAGAACTTTTAAGAATGTAATCATAAAAACAAGAATTTTTATTAATATGAAAACAGAGGAAATAAAGTGATGATCTAAGTTAAGAAATCCCCTATGATGGTTTAGAAACTCAGATATGTATCTTAGCTTCTGTCTCTAACAAAAATAACTCAAAAATCAATCTATAATTAAAATTACAAGTGTTTGAAGCATAAAACATCAAGGAAAAACTAAGAGAGAAGCAAGAGCATCTCTCACTAATGTTAAATCTGATTTTTTTTCTATTCTTCTAGTGTTGGTGTTGTTTTCCTTGTGTTATGCAGACTCTCTAGACTCCCACTTTTGGTAGCTGACAAAGGAGATAATGTAGTAACAGATGTAGCGAGAATTGTTGAGATTTGGAGTTCAACGGTGCCCTGCCTTCCTACAACAACACCCTACTAAACCACTGTTGATGGTCAAATTTTATCTCTGTAACGGCATCCTATTCATCCATCAATGTAACCCTGGTAGGGTGTTGTTAATGAACTGAAATGAGGTAGTTTCTTCTAATTTTTGCTCCAATCTTCATCTTTAAGCCCCATCCTACAAATTTAATATAATAATACATATATTTAATATTTAAGTACTAAATAAAAGGTCATCATTCAACAAATTAACGATTAAAACTCTATCAATTTGACCTATAACAATTCCCCCACACCTAAACATTTGCTTATTTTCAAGCAAATTAATTCATTAATAATTTCATAAGGGGATATAAAAATAGGAAAAATCAATTCAAAATTAATAACGCAATTATTGAAAATGGTTTCTTAATGAATCATATCAAATTGGAAGTGCATTTAAATCATTTCATTCTTTTTCAAGCTTCAACCAAAATCCAAAAAACCAATTCCAAATGTAAAAGACAAATAAACTAAGTTTAATGCATCATCTTTTCGACACTTCCACATCCTTGAAGTAATTTAAAGAATACATTAATTAATCACCTAATTAATTAAATTCATGAGCAGTTTAGCTGAGAAGTCACTTTTGTCTTTTTATGCGAAGGCGAACATTTTGTCATGAACAACTCTCGGTTACCCATCTGTATCATAGTAGATCAACTACCTATGGGTCCCACTCATAAGTTCAAATCTTATATATATATATATATTAATTATTTCTTTTTCTTTTTCTTTTCTTTTCTTTTTTATATTATTTATGTATATACATATATAAAATATAAAATCTGAGGAGTGGATTATGCTTACTTATTTAACTAATTACGTATTTTTTTCTTTATGGAGTTAATTTAGGTTCTTTCTCTTTTTATTTTGAATGATAAAAGTGTCTTAAAAGAAGTTAGAAAATTACTCAAAAAGTCACATTTTATATGTGCAATATCATTCTAATAATTAGGTATTAGCCATCCAAAATTATGAAATGAGTTCAAGGCATTTAGTCCTTAATAGTCAAAATTAATCATATAACATTTAAAATTATCAAAATAATTGAATTCAAATGAAAACATAGACAATAAAAGGGATTAAAATCGAATTATTTTTTGCAGAATTTATAAACTATGATGAAATTGATCATAAATATAATTATTATTTAATAAATAACACTCAAGTGAATAAACAAACCAATATGATATTATCCCTCCCCCACATTTAATCTAAACATTGTCCTCAATGTTTAATAAAAAATAGTGAAAAGTATAATGTAGGAGAGTAAGGAAAGAAATACACCCATTTGATATAGACTTGAAGGTTCGTTGGTGTAGTGGAACAGAAGTAAAAGAATTGAAATCAACAAAACTAAACATAGAAAAATAGCCAAAATATGCTCCACTCATATAAAAATGGAAAGAAAATAAATCAAGGAACAAAAATATACAAAAAGCAGTCATAATATCTGAAAAAAAACATTAACCTACACTACGAATCTAAAACAAAAACAATTGTATGAACTACAAAAGTAATTAAAGAGAAGGATCATTGAATCCCAGGAACATTGGTACTCCTTAAAGCTCCATACTCGTGCAGTCAAATCATCAACCTAATGCTGAAGACCATTGAAATGGTGAGACATCTCAAAAAATAAAGACAAGAGAAACTTTAAAAGCTCAAATGTCATGTGAGTCTCCATGTTGACCAGGTACTGAGGAATAGTAACCTGAGAATCATCAAAAACAATTGGCAGTGGTGGAACTAGAGTAATAGTAGTGAATGTGGGCGAGGTGGAAGAACGCTTAGAGTAACCTCATATGAAGCCTCGCCCACGGCCTTAGGTACCTCGGGATGTACAGTATCACCAGGTGGACCCTCAGGTACCTTACCCTCCCAAAGTCAGCGCAACTAACCTCCTTGATAAGTAAACCACCCCGGCTTAAGCACTCCTTCATTAATTATATTATGACAAGTATGATCATCAGACTCTACAGAGTCAAAAGGAACTCCTACATACCAAAATATCCTCATCAATAAAGAAGGAAAGAAGAAATTATTGTTGGGCCTCTTGATCTTCACTACATCTCGTATAGATAGAATAATGAAGCCAACTAAAGGTAATCCCAAGATTGCACCAACTCTATGCAACATCTTATACAACAGGTATACATCAACATACTGCATCTCATTCAATCCACTAGGTTGGGGCACAATGTTATGAGTAATAAATGCAACTATAATCATCTTTTAAGCCTTTAAAAGCAACAGTAACATATCATCAGGCATTCCTAGTTAGTCCTAAGGCATCTTTACCAGTAGCAATGGACAATGAGATCCGAAGTGACTGAATCTCCAAGGAAAGTGTCCTTGACCTTAACAAAAATGTCCCCCTTATCTGATACTCCTAATAAAGTAGAAATAGAAGAACAAGTGATATAAATAAGAATACCTTTAACCATTGAGTAAGTCTCAATCGTGTCGGCCTCTTCCTTATTCTCAATGTTCGCATGGAACTCGCTAACGAAATCATGGTAGAGTGGACCTACATGTCTAAGAACTGACTCCCATCCTAATGTCTGAAAGGTGCTAGATATGTTGAAGTGAGCTTTCAAGTCCGATGGATTGGACACTCAACGATAAAGTCATTCCTCCTATGCACCTCGTACCAATAAAAAATTTCTTGACTTATGAATAAGATAAGATCGAAAGCCAATCTCTTTCTCCTAGGAACCATTTGACTAGAAACTATTCAACAAACATGCACAAATGAGTCAAAAAATGGTAAGAAAATCATAAAAATTTCTGGCAAAGGTACCCGCAATATTCCCTTTTTTATTGTAATATTCTCAATTTTCTGATAATAATAATAATATTTAATGAAATTGGTATCAATAGAAAGCTAATGAAAATTTGAACACAATGAGACTAAAACCCAATCAAATGGAGGCTTAGATTGAGAGAAATTTGAGAATTATACCATAAAATGGAGAAATAGATCTGAATTAGTTTAGGGTATATTCTGAAAAATATGTTGATTTTCAAAAGAAATTAATGGTATATTAAAGTATAGGAGGAAAAGTGTGACAAATAGACACCAAGAACACTCAATTTGATTATGAAATGAAGAAGTTATGAGTATTTCAAGTTTAAGGGGCGAAAAGGGTTTTATAAGATGATTAAGGGGTTGAAGACGATGAACGGTGAAATTGGGTTGTTTTTATGTTGGATTCATCTTTCAGTGGAACCCAGTTGATCCTAAAATGGTGTTGTTACAGGATGAGCAGCCCATCCTCAATGCTCTAGAATTGGATGCATAAACCGTGGCTTGCTCATCCATTAATAGTGGGCTAATAGACCACCGTTAATGGTCTTCCTACACCTTCAAATGCCCAATTCTAATCCAATTTCACTTTAAAATCCTTCCAAAATCAATATCTAACAACGTGGACTTATTATCCATCACTTTTCTTCAAAATTTAACTTAGAAACACTCCTAAACCTAATCGAACACACTCCTAAACCTAATCAAACACACTAAACTAAGGATAGACTAAGAAAAGCACACCGAACTTAATTGAAACACACTTAAAAGGCTTAAACACATTTAGTTAAATTAAAACACAGTAAATTCAAATAAAAAAAACTAAAATTAAGGTTGGGTTGCCTCTAAAAAACTGCTTCTTTAACATCTTTTAGCTGGATCGTAGGGTTAAAGAATTTTACATCTTTTCCTTGGTCCATAATCCATCAATTTCAATTTATTCTCCTTGCAAGACAAATAAGACACAATTTGAATGGCTTTTAAAGGATTTGAAAGAATTGTATTATTTAACCATTTATCCTTAATGAAACACCAATTATGAGTTTGAAAATATCGTGGTAAAAAGTCTTGAATTACTATAGTTGGCCCTGAATTAGAAATCGGAACACCAATGAAATCAATAAGCTCCAAGGCTTTCTCACCTTCAACCTCATTTTTCTTGACAAATGCATCATGAGTATCACAATTTAGCACCTTTAAAACATTGTCTTCAATTTGAGATTCATCCTCGATAACCCTGAAAT